>JALLPA010000102.1:0-20889 GCA_036939895.1 Thalassiosira exigua
TCGCTCCAGGGAAATCATTACGGACCTAGTGTAGAAGCGATCCATGGATCGGCGCATATATGGCGCGTTCACCGCCTCCACGACGGCCGCCGACGTGATGGGAAGCGGACGCGCCATGGTCGGTTGGTGGAGAGGGACGATCCGTACCTAGCTACCTCTCTCTCTCCGGCCTACCTACCTAAGTACCTACGGTTGAAACTCGCCCGGAGCGAAAAAAAATCCTGAAAGGACGCACGAAATCCGTGGAGAGTAAATAATTCTATTAATTCCTACCAATGTACGTGCGTCTTTTGGGAGTCCGCAATAATTATACCGCAAAAAATGTCTACGTAGGAATTCCACGAGCGTGAGGACGTTTGTGTTCACACAAAACCAGAACCAGTCTGCTATTCCTGGGGACCCTTGCCCTCCTATCCTCCTCTGTGTCTGTGACCTGCTCTCTAGAGAGAGATCCGACCCACTTACTGTTTCCAATTACACTGCACTTTGAACAACTTGAAAATGAGTGTATTGTATCGGTTCTTCCCTGCCGTCATTTCCCTGGTGATTCCTGGTCGGGCCCAAAACATCAAACCTGAATTGAATAGATACTAACAAACTATTAATCAACACCCTAATAAAATATTTGTTAGTAGTTTGTTAGTGATGTACGGACTCACACGGCAACTATGCTCTTAATACCACTAAGTAATGCATACACATTGGAATGAAATAAGATCACTTGCTCTGCTTAGAGAGTTATCGTAAAATGAAAATGAAATGTCTATGCACAATATATCTACCTTCATATGAAATGGGACATGGCCATGGAGGCCTTGTGTCAAGTATGTGTCTCGTGGCCACGGCATCCACGGCCGCAACTCGAACGCACAACGGACGGCCTCCGGGCTCCGGCCTTGGGGCAACGGACGCGGCCACGGCATCCAGTACGCCGCACGGGGCCTCGTCGTCCCATCGTCCCCCGGCGCGGCCACAGCATCCGGGGCCACAACTACGGCAGTACGAACCTCAAACACGTCAGTGGTGATGGCGACGCAGACAACCCAGACGATCCAGACCCAAACCCAAATGACGGCGACCCAGACCCAAACAACAGCAACACATACCTCTGGTCCGTCAAGACGCCTGTCCTTGTTGCCCACCCCCTCTGCCTTACATGTCGATCCATCAGGTCAACGATGTTGTGCTGCACGCGCTGCGGTGTTGATAAAAAATATGTGCAACGGTGGTGCTTGCCGCGCGCTGCCCTGTGCCTTGATCAGCTGACGCACTGTGTGTGTGTGTGTGTGTGTGCTCTGTCTGTGGAGCAAAGGCCACCAATGATGACGGCTGTGGAATTTGTGTGGCGGGGGCTGGATTAAGTTTTGAGGATCTTTTGGAATTTTTTGAGTAACCCAAAAAAGGTACAAAAAAGGTCTACGGGCCGAGTACTACGCAAGTACTACATTATGAATGGTCCTGAGTTAAAACTGGACCAACTAGGAACACACACAAAATCGAGGAGGATATGCATACACTTCTGCCTAGTTATTTGTGATAAAGTTCATAAAGTGTACTTATAGAAGCAAGAAGTTGACGATTAAGCTGTACCTTAAGTGTTGCTGCCCTGTGCAAAAAATCTCCATCACATTTCACTTTTTTTCAAAATCTCGGTTATGATGTCCTCTTCATTCAGCTGCGTCAACAGTACTTCCTGCATTGTATTCCATCTAGCCACAATTGAAATATGGTATGGTAACTATGGGTGGTTTTTAGAGAGTTGCTGCAAGTTGCTGATCTGAAAGCACATATGAATTTCACTCTAGAATACTTTAGAACGTTTATTTTTAGTACTAAATGAGTTCTTGTCAGGCAAGCGGTAAGCAAGGGGGGGGGGGCGAAAAGGGAAAGGCAGTGCAATGCCATAGGGGCATTGTGCTGTGCTGAGTCATGACGCAGCGCCATTGAAGGCATTGTGTACACGTCAAAACACCAAAATATTATTTTATATCCCTGGCCTTTTCTTATCAAGTACTGAGACTACTTCTCCCTAAACTTCTGACTTTGAGCCATCTTCCTCCCCATTTATATTTTCATCAAGGTTTCACTCATCTGTGATTCTCAATTGTTGTGTGTTTTGTCTTGTCCCGTTTTCCCTCATGACCCAGTTGATTGTTGTCTCGTTGGTAGACTTTGCTATCTTCCTCTCTCGGGCAGGGGTGGCGCGATACTGTTGTTGTCGTCGTCAATTAGCCGGACGCTTTTGAATCCCCAGGCCATCGTTTTCGCAGTAAACATGCTGAGGTTGTGTTCTTCGAAATGACCTTATGAACTGTCACACAGAAAGAAAGGAGAGCGAATGTGTGCGAAGCCAAAGAAGCGGTTCAGTGAACGTGTGTGTGCGAAGCCAATGACGAGGTTCTAACATCAAGGAAATAGCACCGATTCCGAAAGGGAGTGTACAATGAGAGACCGTCGGATTGCAAGAACAAACAGACGCCGAAATTCACTCAGGCTTGGGGGGATAGTGTGGCCAGGCAGGTGGCAGTGAACTCTCTGTTGTCGAGGGCATGGGGGGGGGGGGGGGGGGGGGGGGGGGGGGGTAGTAGGATGGCTTGCTCGGGTGAAGGCCATTGGCAATGTGCCTTCTTGTGGATCGCCCGGTCGTGGCCGTGGCCACGCCGCTTGAACCTTAGGGGGGGAGTGACCCTTCCCATTCCTGATCTCCTGTCCCTTGGTGCAACGATGGCGACTGCATGGTGTGCAATAACCTGTGGTGGGAGGTGGGCTTAACACACGCCAGCTCCAGCTTGAGCACGCACAATAGTCATGGGGGCGGCAGCGATGACGACAGCGATGACCACAACGGTGGCGGCGGCATCGGATGATCGATGGCAAGTTTATTTGCGGCGCGGCGGCGGCAGCGGGCGTGGCTGACGAGGTGACGGGTGGTGTAGGTGGTGGCGGCGAAGGTTGTCCTTCGCCACTACATACATCCGTCATTCATTCGTTGCGTTGTCTGTGTCGTTGGGAGTGGCAGCATTGGCCGGCTGATCGTGAGGCAAGGACGCGTTGATCCCGATGGTGATGGATGCTGGGTGGTGGTTGTCCGTCCGGCGTCGGGTCGGGTGCCGTGGGACGGTCAAACGTTGTTGTCGAAGCAATCTGGTCGTTTCCATTTGCTCGGGCTTCCAATCCGAATTGTTCGTTTGTCGTTCTATCGCATGTTCCTTCGTTTGTTCGATTGTGCTCGTGTTCGATGAAAATAAATTTGTTCGAACAATGACGACGTGCAACAGCGCGGGAATCGGTATGATTTCGAATTTTGAAACCAGACTAGATTTCGGGGGAGATATTTTCGAATTTTTAATTCGGACGAGTTTCGGGGGAGAAATCGCGTTGGGCCTTTTCGGAATTCTGGCACCTTTTAGAGATAGTTCTAAACCCCCCAGAATTCCCAAACAGGTGGCTCGCTATGCCGTTTCCAGTATCATTGTTTCTCGTCCCTGCGCATGCCGGAGGGCCCTACCCCGGTGTTACGATCCAAAGCGGCCAGATTGTGGTCGAAGCTTGTATCATCCTCGTATGTCATGTATGAGTTCCTACGAACAGTTGCAAATGGCACCCAACGTGAGCGGAGGTGCATTGGATGTGCCCGTAGCCCGTTAGAGGCGCGGACAACCTCCACCCTCTTCGAAGGGTTTGAAGCAACCATAATCTCTATTCTAAGTTCTACGCAATTTATCATGGTGGAGATTATCGTGGAGCTAGCGTTGACCATAAAGTCAACCCCGTCATTCGAGTGGCTCCCTAGCGGGCGCTCGACACGAGCTTGAATCAGTTTATCAGACCCAACTTGCGCCGTTGAGGAAGTGTTGCTCTGACTGGCTGGCCAGTAGTTCCGAGAGGGACAAAAACTAGCTGCAATCGAGTCCATTGTGTGCATTTTGGTTGGGATAGATCTGCGCCTTCCGTGATGAAGAGAAACTAGGAATCTCACGCTGCCGTGCCGTGGACCCTATGTGGAACCAGCCTGAGTCGCTTCACCATCTGAGGATGCCGTCGTATTGCCCTCGACGAGAGAAGCTGACCTGGCTCGATGACCCCCAGACGATCTGTTGAGATCTACTCCCTCTGCGTTGCAGTGTCCAGATGTATAGGAGTACACCTCCAGGCTTTACGATGAACAGCTGCGATCAGGACGAGCACAAAAGAGTTCTTTCAAGCTCTACTTGGAAGCAATGAACGTTTTGAACTATAACCCAAGGACATCCTCACCATCAGTTCACATGGCATTTACGAAGGGCTGCCTCATCCAACACATCCAACACGGCAGACCACAAGCTGCAAAAATGCGCTGCGGTATGAAGATGCTGGGGAGCACAAGTTTTCCCACCGTTCTCGAGTCGAAGGGTCTCAGCAAGGCGAAGGTGGTTGAGCTGGGCGCATGTGAAGGATACTGTTACGTACTGCGCTGCCCAAGAATGCTCGAGACGGCAAGTGTTGCTCCTAGCAGAGAGATTTCTCTGGGTAACTTGGGAACGGAAAGACAAGGGTCACGTCAGATGACTTACCTCCTGTCAGATGGGCCGTGGATGGGCCCACCCCTACTCACCTCCTTTGGATATTTGTACTCCCCCTGCCTGGAGCTCATGCCTAGGAACCTATAGAATTGAGTTGCACAATGCTGAGCCTATTCTCACCTACCTTCTCCCTAAGTCGCCAAAGATGGGATAGTGTGACATCTACACCATCTATACCTTTGGCGTCAAGGCGTATACGCTTGCCCTGAGAAGATTTGATTCAGGGGAGTGTTCGGCATGTGTGCGGTTGCTCCGTCCACCATGATGCCTTGACACGACTCTGTGCTAGACATGGACAGTCACCCTGCAGGATCTTGCCTAACAGGGGAGCCCTCTTCCTGATTGGCTGCACTTGATGTCGTTGCAGGCCGTTTCGCACAATTGTGCGGCTGTCTCCCCACATTTTGCCAAGTCACGTGTGCAATTTTCTTTGCCATGGTGTGTTAGTCATCTCGAATTGAGGGGGGATGGAATGTGACTTGGACAATGATGATGTTGCCAGTCCTTCACTAACTGGTGCTACAGCCGTGACAATTACGCTTGTGGGTAGAAAGAGCGATATGGTTGAACCATGGCTCGATTAAGCATCGTCCCGTGAGAAAGCTAGGCTTTTGAATCTGGGGCCATTGGGCCAGAGGCCAAGCAAGACCGTGAAAGCCGATTGCTTGAGAGTTGTGCAGAGCGGCTACGATTGCGAGCGCACAACAAGGAGTGCGGGGCCCGACAAGAATTGAGAGAGCTTTGAGCATATGGGCTGAGTCGCCACACTCTCGACTGAGCAGAGTCGATCCACCGTCAAGGACACTTCACCTAAGATAGGTCCCATTGGGCAGACTACAATCTTCCATCGAGTGACCGTATGCATGTGATGCCTTTATTTTTAGGTGAAGCCAGCATAGGTCAAGGCGCAAAACTTGGGCAAGTGCTCTACTCCGAGGCCAAGGCATCCGTGCGACTGCCATCTATCCATCAGCGCATGATGCTGGCCGATAGGGATTGAAAGCGAGTGACAATCTTTCAAGCCACAAACACAAGATGCTGGGGTGCGTGGGTATATACCCTACTGTTGAGTAGGTTGCGGTACATGTCTGTGTAAACGATGGTTTTATATGAGAGCTGCTGGACCTGAAGGGCCTGCTGTTACACATGGAGTCCCTGGCATAGGATCAGGTTTTGATGAGGCGTTTGTTATGCACTCAACTCCCTGGAGACTGGCATCTTAGCCTGACAGGAGAGCTCGAGTTTGGGTTGTATCCTGGCACTCAATTGCTGGAACCTCGAAAGATCATCCTGCAAGCTGAATGCTAGCAGGAAGCTCCAACGACTACTGTCCATGGACGGCAAGCAACGAGCATCGCTACAACGCTGCAAGGTACTAGTGTGGGTACGCCTGAAGGTACCGGTATAGGGGAGGACTAGGGAGTCCACGAGATGGCAGCGAGCGTATCGCCCCGAAACTCTTCTTGAGATACTTGAGGAGGAGGGTCTTTATGCCCAATGCCTGATGTTTCTCGTTTTTGGTATTGACCTCACATGAGTTGAGGCCGTTTTGGTAGGTGTGGAGTAGGCTAAAGGCCGATACCACTTCCTTTGAAGTCAGGCTGAGATTCCTGGGTATAGTTAAGAATACTTCAGGTTAAAATTCCTGAGCAAGTTGAGAGTCCGAAGGAGTGGATTGCAACGAGTAACGTTGAACCACTATCTCCGTCTTTGGACGGTTATTGTCGCCAGGTGGAAGGCACTGGCGAATTTTGGTTGCAGTTATTTTTTATCTCATCTACTCTCCAACAACAAGAAGTTTGAAGCTGAGTTGGAAGTGCGAGTGATCAGCGAAGGTCATATGAGTATGTTTGTGTGTTTTTGGACACGCAGCCTCTTGTCCGTTCAAATGTTGGAAATCCAAATTTGGAGCCATGGTTAGTCCATTTTTGGCTTGAGGGGAGTGTTTTAATCCAAAGCATTTGGCTTACAGTCGAAGCTTGTATCGCCATTGTACGCCATGTACAAGTTCATACAAACAGTAGCAAATAGCACCCGAAGTGAGCAGAGGCGCATTGGATATGCCCGCGCGCGGCCCGTTATAGGCGCGGACAACCTCCACCCTCTTCGAAGGGTTTGAAGCAACCATGATATCTATTATAAGTTCTACGCAACTTACCATGGTGGAGATTATCGTGGAGCCAGCGTTGACCATGAAGTCGACCCCGTCATTGGAGCAGCTCCCTAGCGGGTGCTCGACACGGGCTTGAATCACCGGCATGTGACTGTCTGATTTTGACCTTGGTCTGATGCTGCCGCTAAAAAAGCTCGCCTGCGGCTGGTGTGGGCATTCTTGATTCTAACCAGCCAATTTTTAAGAAAAATTTTAAAATCTGTCACTACCACATATTCAAACTCAACTGCCTTATTTTACCGGTTACATTGGATTTTTTATGTGCAGCGTGAAAAACCTTCCGATTCGAGGAGATTTTTTAGATAGAAATTAGTACAACGCACGAAATGATGGTGTAGAAGATAGAGTTTTCGGAATGATGATTTTCGACCGTCAATTTCAGTTGCACTCAAACCCATAGATGACCAATGCTAGCGAACAACGTGCAAATCGAGTAGCTCTGGGGTGTTGGTCAGGATTATGATGGTTGCGGGAAGCTATCTAGGGGTGGCCCGTACCAGCCAGATACCAGATAGACGTTGGACACATGTCCTTGCCACTATTGGGAGTCCTCCTAATCCAAGTGCTCCAAAAAGAAGTGGCGCTTGCGCCAAATGCAAGGACGACCAGGCGAAACTA
This sequence comes from Thalassiosira exigua, assembly GCA_036939895.1. Lineage (NCBI taxonomy): Eukaryota > Bacillariophyta > Thalassiosirophyceae > Thalassiosirales > Thalassiosiraceae > Thalassiosira > Thalassiosira exigua. The sequence continues at coordinate 7,354 of JALLPA010000102.1, forward strand.
AGGGATCAACATTCTTGGGTTGGGGCAGATGCACCTCACATCCATGCGAAGTCTCTCTCTGTCCCAACAATTACAGCAATATGCAGATTCCACTGTTCAGCAACCTCATAGCCAGATAGAGGTCTCCCCGTGACACAAATAGCCGTGTGGAAAAATTGGTACTTGGGGGGACAAAAAACTCTTCTCTAAAGAGAAAACTTGTGGTAAAAAACTCTCTGAGAACCCTTTTGGTTCCGTACCACAAGAAGAAAGATGAAGTCAGCAGAGGACCTTTTGTCTCTGCACCATGGAAGACCCAGAGAATCTTGAGGAACGAAAGCAGGAGACCTTTTGCCTCTGCGTCCTCACCGACAGAGAATCTTGAGAGACAACAACAGAAGACCTTTTGTCTCTGCATCCAAAGGACCCTTTTGGTCCTTCACTTGAGGGACAACACGAGATGGGCTGATAAGACCCAAGGGGCGGGATGAAAATCCCAGAAGGGGCAGGATGAAAATCCCAAGTGTCAAAAGACTTGAGGTGGATCAAATTGACCGAATAAATCAATGATCTTCTTTTAATCTTGGCAGTGCGGTGCATAGGCAACTCCAACACCAGATTACCTCAGCGATGACGCGTAGGGCAACTTTATCGCCAGGAGCAGTGTCACGCGTAGGCAATGCCACTGCTGTGGTGCCGTGCGTAGGCAACTCCACCGCTGGGACCGAGGCAGGAATAATCTTGCCATAAACTTGGGTAGGTATAAACCATGTCAGAAATTCAGCGATGATCCTGGTAATAGCCGGCGCGCGTAGGAACCCCAACTGGCCAGAACACCTCAGCAATGCTGCGCCGGGCAACTCCCTTGCCAGGACCGAGATGACACAGCTGGTCAGGTTGCGATCTCATCCAAGACTTGAAACTTGAAACTTGGGGTAGCGTGCATCGCTCCCATGCCCCTTGCAAATCTTGACGCAAGGGTAGGTATGCAAGAGCACAATGGCTTGAAGCACAGCTGGTATCTCACACATCATATCACAGGCGCATGACCAGAGTCAAACTACTCGCCCACTCTAGGGCAATTGGTCCAGACAAAAGGGGGCGACAAGCCCAAGGGCAAATGTCCATTGGCGCGTCAATATTGATTGCAGCCAAACCCATTGGCACCTGCCAACGGAAGATAACTCAACAGTAGTTGGTAAGATACAACGGCCAAAGGCCGAGGCAAGTGGAATAGTTGAATTATTTGCTCATCACGAACGAGCAGCTCGACAAAGCGCAAGTTCGAATTGAATTTCCATCGCAGGCACAAGGTCAGGCACGCACAGTGCGCGCATGGTGATCTGGAGATCTACTCATAAACAGGACAAAAGCACAGTCAACAGGCCAACTTGATATGTTCACATTCTACCTATGGAGCTGGAGTTGATGGCTCGATGGAGCGAATGGGGAGTTGGCCTCAATTGCTTGAGAACCAAGGGATGGCACAGCCGACCGACACAGGGAGGTCTTCAGATAGCCTCAATGAAAGATTGGACGGAAGCCCGGGGATCTAATAAAGGATCCGATGATGGATAGCTCATGAAGCCTCTGAGCTGAAGAAGTTGATAGCTCGGCGGAGCTGGGGGAGTCGTCTCCGATAGCTTGAGACCACCAGATTGCCTCAGCGATGCCGCACAGGGCAACTCCATCGCTGGAAGCAGTGTCGTGAGTAAGCGGCTCAACTGCTGTGGTGCCGCGCGTAGGCAACTCCACCGATTGGATCGAGGCAAGCGAAATCAGGAGTTGATGGCTCGATAGAGCCCGTGGGGAGCCGGTCCCAATAACTTAAGAACTAGAGGACGGCCCAGCTGACCGTCACGGAGTGGCCTTCAGATCGCCACGTTAAAGTGGGTGAAACCCGCGGCTTTACTAGCCAATCCGATGAAGATACGGCCCATGAAGCTGCCGAAAACCATAGGAAAGCGAAGTTGCCATAGTGAAACATCTTCAAGCGGTCTCGAAGTGAAAATTAATGATGGGAGCCTTACTTCTAGCTTTCACGAAAAAGCACACATCACAAAGAGAAGCACGTCACTTTGCGTAAAACTCAGTACAATCTTTTGTGCTTTACACGGTGATGCCCGTGTTCTGATACGAGGTCTATTTGGAGGTAAAAACTAAACATGGATCAGACCAACCAAGGAGCACCACATAGATGTCCAACGCTAGCGAACTACATGCAAATCGAGTAGCTCCGGGGTGTTGGTCAGGATTATGATGGTTACAGGAAGTTATCTAGGGGATGGAGGCCCGTGCCAGCCAGATGCCAGACAGACGCCAGACACATGTCCTCGCTACTATTGGAAGTCCTCCTAATCCAAGAACCAATGTATAGGTACAGTCACAATTCATTCCCAGAGCAGAAAGTTCTACGTCATTGCATCGTGAATAATACCAATTCCGCCGGAAGATATTTTACATGGATATGTAAAAAATCTTGTGGTTGTGTAAAAAACCTTGATACGGTAAAATAAAGCAATTGATTTGGAATATGTAGTAGGTAGAAAACTACAAAGGGTCTTGGTCTCAGGGACACATGGTCTGACTGGGCCGAGACCAGTTGGGAGGAGACTTAGGCCGAGTCTCCCTTTGCCAGGATTGATGTTTTTTAAAATCGCCAATTTAAACGCCAGGTTCCAAGAAGATCCTGATCTATGGAACTTATTCTCCTAAAAAATATCAATCCTGTCATTGACGGTTAGTATTTTGCCATTGGCAAGCCAAGCAGGCATGGAGCGTGCGGCACTCATACCATAATCATATTTTTTTCCACACGACACACAGCAGCAGTGCAACAGCAACAAATGGCGGCGATGGCAGCAACGACGACCGCGACGACGGTTGCAACGATGGCGGCAAATACTTAGACGGGGACGATGCTGGCGTGGGAAGGGACTGTGTTGACGGCTTCAGGATGGGAGTGCAGGAGATGGGGACACTGCGGGGCAGGAGAGGCTCCGTGGGTCGGCACGCACGGCGGCACCCTCGCCAGGATACAGCGTAGGAGAGGCTCCGTGGGTTGGCACGGATGGTGGCACCTTCATCGGAATAGGAGTGCAGGTGTGCAGGAGGTGGGGGGTACTATGCAGCGCGGGAGAGGCTCCGTGGGTTGGCACGCGCGGCGGCACAATCAATGGGATAGGGGTGCAGGAGGCGGAGGGCGCTGCGCGGCGCGGGAGAGGCTCCCTCCGTGGGTCGACACGCGCGGCGGCACCCTCGTCGGCTTCAGCTCCTGTTGATGGCATTGGCGGTGAAGGTGACGGTGAATGCGACGGCGCCAGCGTGGGGGGGGCTGTTTTGTTGATGGCGGTGGGATTGAGGGGGTGACATGGTTCGGAGTGACACGGCGGCGGAAACGGCGGCGACTCTTGTGGGCGGCAGCACTGCGGCAGCGGCGGCTCTTGAGGGTAATGAGAGTCAGGAGGCTACCATATGTCGCCACTGCTCGCCGTCGCTTACGTCTAGGCCTCCCTATGTCACCGCTACTTGCCACTGACTACATCTAAGCCAATATTATTCAACTACAATGTCTTAGTATTAATTCTTAAATTAAGTGTGGGATGGCATGGTCTACTTTGTATACCCTCCTTTGAACTAATTGGGGCAAAGCACTTCCCTGCAGAGGACGCCATGACCACTGTATGCTTAGTTTTGCCTTTGTATTTTGCAAAGTCTTTTGGGTAATCTTGAGGGTAATACAGGATCATTGACATTGTTTTCACAGGATTGATTGTTTATAAAATCAAGATTTGTACAAAGGAATTCATGGGCGGGAAAGATGTCTTATCAATACAGTGATGGGGACATGGATAAGCAACAAGATTGGTGTTTTTAGGATGACAATATTGGTGATTTTAACATTGTCAGGATTGATGTTTTTAACATTGCCAGAATTGGTGTTTAACATCGCCAGGAATGATGCTTTACAACCGTACAGGGGGGCAAACAGATAGATTAATTAATTAGTATTGAAACGCAAAATGCTGAAATGTTAACGTCGCTCCCCCTTTTCAAATGACATGATGCGATGGGGAAATGAAGTGGTACGACGGTTGCTATGTTCCGAGATAACATGTTTTGGTGGTGAAACTTCAAAATATTTAAAAACCATCAATTCTGTCAATCGGCGAATAAAAACATCAATCCTGGTGAGTATCAATCCCGCTGATTCCCCCTATCGATGGTGAGTTGGAGACTCGGTATTAACACATGAGAAACATTTCTTCTCCTTCCACTCACCTTGCAACTCTCTTTATCTTCTCAGGAGTATGATCGAAGTACACCACAACTGGTTGGCACAAAGGCAAATATGAAAAAGTGGTGCGTTCTGTTTCCGTCTGGCATCCAATAACAGTGTTTGTTATCGTCAGCTGATACTGCTCTTTGCAAAACGACACAGATGGCTTCGTCAGAATCACCTGATGGCCTTTGGTGGACATGGGAGGAATGCGCAAGGGAGTGTGCTCTCTTTGCAGCCTGCGAGTTTTGGACTTTGCAGCTGGCTGGCGATGGACGGTGCCTTCTTATGAGCGTTTGAGGAGATTACATTGCGACTCACAGTCACGCCAAAGGGGACAAGGATTTGGACTGCGCGATTGATGGGACAGCTTATCCTACAAACGCACCAACTGTGAGATGCCTGATGTGGGTACTTCTGCTCCTCATTTCAGCTCAAACTGACAGCCAATCATTTTATTGCAGACGTAGCCAACGCAGTCACCTTCTGTATCCCCAACACAACTGCCCACGCAACCTCCAACCACTCCTCAGCCATCGAAGAAACCAACTACCAATCCATCGACGTCACCCTCAAAGTTGCCTACTTCGTTTCCAACAAATCCGCCTACTGTTTTTCAGTGCAGCACTGCATATTCCAGCAAGAATCGTTGCAACGCAGACTCTAGATGCAAATGGGCTGGTCAAGGTGTAAATGAGTGCCAGGATGATACCTCTGGTAACTGTACCGAGCAGGAACTGTGTGATGGCAATTGTTGCAATGGGTGCCAGAAGGTCGGCCCCAATTCAGGTTACTGCAAGTAAAGGGCGGTTTGGAGGTCATTCAACGAGCCGGCCCAGAGGAAACGGCAACGCGTATATGTAAGAATAATTCCTGCTACTTAATCAAAACGACTCTCTCCAAATTAACATTCCACCAAAGTCCATGCATTGCTCTCTTTCAGTCTCTCTTGATTCCAAAGCCTCATCACTCCGTAAGAACCAAACACAGAATAGTGCCATACACAAAAATGGAACATAATACCATACGATTCTCCCAGAACCAAAGACACACGACGCTACCTTGATAGCTGTTGCACTAGATTAATTAAATTCGTAAAAGATGGCAGCACTACCTTTCTCCAACTGATCGGTTTTCTTTGTCGGTTTCCCCTTGGGTGCCTCAGTTGTAGCAGTTTGTCCTACTCATCTTTCAAATCGTCTCTCCCCTGAGCTGCTGTACTTTCACAAACCTATTCGTATTATCTCCTAATAAAACAATGCCAATGAAAACTAGTTTCGGCGGATGTAAAATTGATTCAACTAATGAAAGCTTTTCTTTTTCAGGGCAAGTTGAAGTGGGCTACCTACATTGGGGGCATGACCTTTCAACTGCATTTACCATTTGTCATCTTTAGACTTACCACCCTGGATACAACATTTAGTACATATGTACCTACCACTTGCTGCTAAACCCCTGGTTAATTGGACGAATTCCTACGTGAATACACACTTGCAAGGGGGTGTAAATATTCACTCTAACTCACGACCCGGCCTCTTAAAAACCTGGACAGCATTGCAACGAAGGTACTACCGCATTGTTATCATTGGTGTATGTTTTACAGCACTCCTTGACAAGTGAATCCATAGCCTCAACCTTTACATGGCTCTTGTTACTTTCTAGAATAGTTTTGTCCCCACGCTGACATAAATCAGTCTACCTGAAGACGGCACGCTAATCCCAGGCTTTTGGTCTGCTACTTGTAGGTTGAAAAGCCACTAATGGCCGACATATGAAGTTTGATTAACTGACTAATCAGAAATTATGAGCCCTACTGGCACACTACATGGCTTCATGGTCGGCCGCACACTGGTCTGGTAATGGCAAATAATTTACTTGATTTGCCATGGTTTTGGCTGGCTCTTCAGGCAATCCGTAGCCAATTGCTTGTTTGAGGCCGTTAGAAAGTGGAGAATACCGTCGTTCTCAAACTTGTGGCTCGGGGACCCCAGCAAGGTTCCGCGATTTACCTTCGATATACATACCTATAGCGTATGTAGAGGATACCGTAATTCTCGCTCATGTGTTGTTTTCTCGTGATGGGCTCTCATGTCGCATCTTTCGAGAAATGTCACTCTCGGAGTGGCACGTGCTCGCCGAGCTTTGTGTGGGCTTGTCCTGTCCCTACTCGTTGCCCTTCAACACACTCCTGCGTACAGACTTAGCGCCGTCTGGTTGTCTTGGTTTGGGCGGGCTTTTCTTCGCGAGGCCCCGTGTTTTTGGTACCGTGATGCCTACAATTCCCTTGAACCATACTGATTTGCTGCATTTATTGACGTAGTTTTCCTCGTATTTTATATCAATTTGCTACGCATCAGCCTGAAAGCACTTCCTTGGAGCATCATTGTGAGTACATCTGCCCACATATCTTCAGTAGGACAGAATTCTATGGCCAGATCACCTCTGTCCACGACGTCCTTGATGTGGAAGATTTTTTGTTGAGATGGCGCATGCGCTTCATGCTTGATGCACTGCCGTTCAATTCTAGTCGCATAGCACTCATTTTGTACTGTCCTGAAAAATGATGTTCGTTTTTTTCGTTTATTTTGTACCCTTGTGCCTCCATAAAATGCAGCATCTGCGAAGCTGGACCGATCATATCATCTGCACCGTATATCTCATTATCGGTCGAACTCTACCCATTTTGCTTCTGTTCGAGTGATTTGCTTATTTGCGCCCCTGCTCCCAGTGACATCATGCCCCAAGTCTACCCCCTCACCCACCGTTTGATCACTGATAATGAGTTGGCTCGAAGCTTTAGTTTCAACCCTATCGCGTTTTGCACATAGTGAAGCACCCGATTTAGTTTCTTCCAGTCATCTTTGTCAGGGGATTTCACTCTCGTGGTGAGAAAAGCAATTGCTGTTTGGTGGATATCCCGGCGCTCTCTTGTAGCAAAAATCCATTGCGCCCTGGTAAGCATGGTGGAACTGAGCTGCATCTTTCTCATCCAGCTTCTTTGCTTTTGAGTCGTCTCACACGTTGAATAGATATTTGGCTGCTGGTGTGACAGCAGTAGATACGATTGCTTCTGGAAAGTCTTTTACCACTTTGATCAGATGATAGTTGACCATTGACACGTGCACTTCTTCTGGCATAGAGTAGCCTAGTGCCATCCCCAAATATTTGTGCATGCTCCCTCTGTGCACTGTCACACCTGGGTAGATCCCATTGAGATTGAGGTATGAGATAAATTTCGTGACCACTTTGGGGTTCTTGCGAGAGATTTTGATGTCATTCACATGCCCAATAACGGTCAGCTGACTTCCGGATACAGTCTTGTTGGCAACACATGGGTCATAAGGGTTCAACTTAAATCCAGAGTTTTTCAGATCTCCCACGAGCTTCAAATAGAACAAGAGGGCACTTTCAGCATCCCATAGAGTGCTTTTTGAAATTCCATGTAGAGGACCATGTTCTTTTCCTCGCATACGACGTACTTTCGGTAAAGGGACGGGTTAACCTTCACCATAAGCTCTGCTAATATACCCCTCAGTGTCATGTGTATCGTGTCATCATTGGGGCCCACATCCGTGTGCAATAAAGCATCTGGTAGGTCTACTGTTGCCACGCCATGGCCCTCGTATGCATCAATTGTGGCAGTTAGGAACCCTTTCTCGTTCATGACCATTGGTGATGTCGTTTTGTCCTTTGAGAAGATTCTTGTTGCGGTCTTCCATCTGTACAAAATTGTCACTTGATGTTTCCGTTGGATTTCTGTTTCAAGAAAATAAACAAGCGCAATGTGTGTACGCGCTGTTCCTTCATGAGGTCATGTGCATGTACCGGCTTGAAGATTTGTAAATCGTGATGCTGCATCATTTCCTTAACGGCCGCATCCGTGCCTCGCTGTTCCCACTCCTGCAAACCTTTCTTGAGTGACAGTTGCAATGTGCATGTGAATCACATGTTCGATTCTGTCGCATTTCTCAATTTCTGACAGCTCATTCAAGTTCAATGAGACATGAACTTTGTCGTCCATTGGGTATGACTGACCCCTCATAGAGGTCACATAGGAAGTCGGCCGGCGTCGCGCGCGTTCCGAGCGACAGGCAGGTGGCTCGCTATCCTTGGTGATGCTTTCTTTGTCGTTGCTGTCGCCAGTCTCTCCTTGTTTGCCCACGATAGGTTCATCGCCGTTTCCATCACCAGTATCATCACCATCGCTAGAATCATTGTCTGCGTCATCGTGTTCACCATAACTGTCTGCTTCCTCTATGGTGATCTCAATATGTTGCTGATGCGGTGTGATGTCATCACTGTCCGGTTCTACGTCATTTCTTACGTCATCTGACGCTCCAGTGCCGGTCACTCCTGTAATTTGCCATTTTGGTGCGGCTGTGGCAATTCAGTAGTCGTCCTAGTGAGATCTGCAAGTTCGTCCATATCTGGTGGTGCCTGCTCCCCTTCTTCAGCTATCACAGGAACCGGTATGTCCGCCTCAAGAGCCACTCTTGGAAAGTTAATGGGCGCCGCGTCATCTTTGTCCTCTGTTAATCCCACGACAATTTCATCATCGTCCCCAAATCTGAAATCCTTATTGTTTCTATTAGTGATTGTGAATCCTCCTTTCACATGTTGGTGAGCGGCTAGTGATTCCACTTTCTTGATCATGCTATTGGGCATGGGTAACTCGGTCCAGCTCCTCTTGTGCACTAACTTCCCCATGTTGATGTCCATGAACTTGTAGTTGCCCTGCATGTTACCTGTAAGTCCCAGTACGATATACTCTCTTATGCGCAATCTCGTGCTATTTAACGGCATCGGTTCTTTGTGAACCTCCGCATATACACCAAACATGATCTTGTAGTGCTGGTTCTAGTCCAGTTTTGTACCTGAGATAATTTCTCGTGGCGAGAACTCAGCAGAGATACTATTCTTGACAGGGAAGGCATTCAAACAATGTCACAAATGACACTAATTCCGTGATGATTCGATGAAGAACTAGTTTGAATACCAGGTTGTTGTTGATGTATCCTCGGCACCTTTCCTTAATCATCCTAATAGTTTGTCCAATCTTGCAGGCGTGTTCTCTTACAACCAAGACATTGACATTGATTCCCGGTAGGACGTCAATGAGAGGTTTAAATTTAGGGTCCATAAGTAAGCATTCTAGCTACAGACTTTGTTTAGGCTGTTGATTATGGCTTCGATCGTACGTGTCTTCATTGCTTGCACCGTGAAATAGCATATGTCCCTTGATATAGTACCTAGGAACGGTACTCCATTCACGGAGAATATATCAGCCGCCAGTGTTACCGCCCAATGCAGTTTCCGGAATTTTTCAGGGATCGATTGGACCCACTGTCTTCCCCATCAGTCCCATCCTGTGCAGTCCATAACTGGTCTTAGAGCAAGAGGCAGCTGCGGGGGTCACGGGTTTGTTAAAAAGTGAGTTACTACACACCAGAGCCTGCATATCATGGTCACCAGGTAGGCCCATGAGTGCTTGAGCCTTTTATGCCTCTTCAACAGCCCCGACTTGTGCGGGAGAGAAGTCTTCAATGTTGCCCCTGATGGTGTTGATCACCATCCACCCTTCTTCTTGCTTATGTAGGTCAATGTAGGGGAAGCCCTTGGGGCTGCACTTGAACGCCACTTTTCTTTCGTTATATTCATTCCCCTTTATATGCACAACAAAATGCTTCTTCACGTGGCCGTATGTGATGGGGAACAAGTTTCTGAGTTTGTCGAACAATAGGATGCTGGCCAGCCCGTCCTTGTTGAACCAAGTTTTCAAATACCTTAAAAATCCGTAGTTGGCCTTTTTCTTGATGCAGCTGACCCCACTATTACTGTGCAACTTAAGCCCATTTACCACTGCTCTGATATTGCTCACTGACTCCTTGTTCATGTTCTGATGGAATGTAGAGCATGTGTCGAGGTACGCCTACATTGGGTTCAGCTTTCGCTTCTCAGACTTGTTCACCATAATCACTTCACTGGTTCCTCTGTTGGCTGTGGTGTCTTCCTCATTTTGTGCAGGAGCACACGCGGTTGATAGGCCCATGTCCTCGGTTCAAGATGATGTGACAGTGTCATTTTTGTTTACGTCAGCCATGTAGCTATCCCCAGAGGCCTAAGAGATGTCAAACACCAGATGAATGTTGATGGAACTGTCGTCGCTTTCTGACACCACTCCTTCCTACGCCCATTCCACGTCGGACCAGCTAGAGTCGCCCACATACGTACTTTTCGTTTCTGATGTTGATATGTATGTGCCATCGTATTTCATGAGCGGCGACATGTCCCCATAAGTAGTGGATGACGCATCTTCGACAGATGGTATTTCCGGAACTTCACGCTCAATTTATCATACCATCATATCGTCCACCTATCAGTGCATGCTCACCTACGCAAGATAAAGAACGCAACCCCATACCTGGTTTCTGATTTCTCTTTGGCATCTCTTGACAGATGCATTCCAGCGGTGCGCATGCACAATAGATAGGCTGGAATGCAGACCCCTCCAACACATCACGTGTAGATACTTCGACGAACACCGTACATACATCCCTGCTAGAAAGCACCGTGAGCACAGCCTCGTGCTCATCGTTGATGGGCTCATCGCCAATATAGTTGAAGAACTCCTCGCCAATGGTTATATCCAAGCATGACTCGAACGTGGTCGCACTGAACCCGTCATCTAGCACGGGGTGCACGCGTGCAGTATCAAGCCCATGCACAGCATTGTTCTCACCCGCACCATGCATCATCGCTGTGGTAGGTGATGCAGTGAACACATCTGCGATGTTCTCGGTTTTGGCCGTCAGGGTGCATTGTGCCCATGGGGAGGCGTGATGTGGATGTAGCTCCTCTATTTCTGGCTCCTCTTTGAGCCCAATATTTATCATCTCGACGCCGATGTTGTTGCCTTCCTCATGCTACTTGAACTTGTCAAAGTTCAGCTTCTTGACGCTCCTGGTGCTCCAGCTGGGAGCACTCGTGCTTGTAGTGCCCCCTTTTGCCACAGGTGTGGCACTGGCGTCCGACCTTGATCTTGATCTCCGCTGGCAACTTTTTGTTGTTGTTGTTGTCCCCGCCTTGCTTCTGCTTGTCATCGCCGTCCTTCTCGAGGAGGGCAATTGCCTCCTGCGTCCCTTCCCCCCTTTTTCCTTGTCCTGCTTTCTGCTGTCCTGCTGCTTGTTTGCCTCGAACCCGGGGTTGTAGGCATTCACTGCCTTCAAGAGCGTCGTCCGCATCATAGCCCTTTTTAGGTCCTTTTGCATCTCCTGGTACCTGCCCTTGTTCAGGTTCGTGACAAAGAGGAGGGAGATGTACCTCTCCTTTGCCATCGCCATTGCTCTCAAAAGCTTGGAGATGTCGTAGATCCTCTAACGGTGCTTGTCTGGCTTATTGGTGGGATTGAGCATGATCACCTCCTTCTCCATCACGTCCTCGACAAGACTGATCTCGGAGAATATCGACCTCAGGTTCTTGGTCATATCAACGTAGGCCTTGAACTCCTTGAGCTATTGGTCGTTTGTCTTGTTGGCACGCTGGTGAAAAAGCGACACATGTTGCTTGGCCTCCAGCATACTCTAGGTCAGATGCTCTGATTCGCTTGTTCCTGAACACTCTGCCTGATCAAGTTAAGTAGGGCCATTAGGCCCTGATCCTCATTGATCTTGGGGTAGATATTTTCCCCTTCTAGCCTTGTAACTAGCTCCAGGGAGCATAGCTTGTGGCCACCTCAGAAGCCGGCATCCTGCGCATTTTCATACTCGTGCAGCTTGTCAGACTTGCGCTTTCAGTTCGCATATCAGATTTTTGCTTCAAGTCCGATAGGTTGTCCACGGCAGTCATAGTCGCCGTGCCCTTGGTGTCGGGCATTTCAAAGTCTGGGTCCTCAAGGTTGGTGACTGCCTTGTGTTCGCTGTTGCCTCCGGATCCAGGATGGGATTGGCAGTAGAGTGTGAGCTCCTCTTGAGACCTCTCGAACTTGGCTCTGTGCTCAGCCTTCCCACACTTAAAGGTGTGCTGCTTGAGCTCTGAGATGGAGCTCATGAATCCCTTGACCGTGGCCTTGGACCCTCTGCTCCTTCCCCTGCTTCCTCAAGCCCTTCCCCATCTGACATGTAGGACCCATCTCTTCAGCAGATAAAAACAGTAATTTTTGATTGGCAAAGGTGGCAAGCTAAACCCAGGCTTTTGGCCTGATACTTGTAGGTTGGAAAGCCACATTGGCTGACATATGAAGTTTGGTCGACTGAATAATGCTGGTTTGGGCAGAGCATTCCGACCCTTTTTGGCTGAAGTTTGCATCCCCCCCACGACAGGTTGATTGTTGTTTGACATCGGTTTAGCTTCTTTGCTGTTTTGGCTGTGGGAGGTTGCTACATCCAATCCCCCACAACCCAACTTCTCCCCTCTTGTGCGAATGCATGCCGGATTGTAGGAGGAGGACCACTATGCCACAGTTAATGAAAAGAATGACTGTAAGCTTTGTATCTATGTCACATCCGTCAAGGGATAGCAGTGACGGGTGGTAATCTTTGTTCTGCCATGCCAATTTTGATTTTGGTGGTATACACCAACTCAGGCAAGATGTGAAGCTGCTGTTACACCACGTCAAAATTGCCATGGCAGAACCAAAGACAGAGGCGTGGGGATGATCTTGTCGCAAGTGATATTGCTGTGGAGGCATCATGGCCAAGGGAGGAGCCGTCAAAAAGTGTGGGGAGGGGTGCTGCTGGGGGCGGCTGAAAGCCACATGCACGCTGTGTATATGTCTATAAAAATAGCACTTAATAGACTGAACGCCATTTAGCCCTCTCCTTATTTCTGGCAAAATCCAGGTGTATTTTGATGTACCTTTACATCATTGTGTTTTATATTATTTGTTGCCCATTATTTAAAATGCCTAATTGTGCACGTTGTTTCATGCTTGTGCTCTTCGTTTTTTGTGAGAGAAGCTATTATCTATGTGATTACACGTAGTCACATCCGTGTTACTATTCATTCACAATACTTCCTCCTTAATGTGGATGTGTGACTGGGTGTACATGACACAGTAACTCACACATTCTTGTTTGGCTTCCTTCATCAGAAAATAATAATTTTCATTCATAAGGTCCAAATTTGGAACGCGTTAAATCCAACTTTGCTCAAAACACCAATAAAAACTACTAGCTTTGAAAAAGTAGGACCGCATTGGATTCGCATTTCCACACGTAGGGCTAGGGGGGGATAACAGAAATCTTTAGATACATCCCATGGGCCCGCGAAGGCGATTAGAC
>JALLPA010000103.1:0-20913 GCA_036939895.1 Thalassiosira exigua
CGTGGGCGGCGCCCACCTTAGGCAGAAAATTTGCCCCCTAAAACCGTTTCACTACTGCTCCCCTTCCTCTGCGCGCGCTACGGCCTACTTACGGCCGGCCTGTCACCTGGCGTCCTCCTCGCCCGCCAACATACGCTGAGTTCAACGAAGCTTGCGATTGTAATCCGGTTGTACGCTCAAGCAAACCCAAAATCAAAGCTTCGTGCGTTGAACTCTGTACGATACAAATAATGTACGATAATCTACTTACTTACTTATGTAGGATTACGTAAAGTATTTTTTGTAACTGGGTTTGTAAAAGGGTCTTTCCGCTTTGTAACTTTGCCGAACCTTAGAACTCGACGACGACGACGACGACGACGACGATGACGGCCGCAGCGACGACTCCCCCGGCGTCCCCGCCCGACGACGACCGCCCCGCCCCCCCCTCCCCGTGGTGGCTGCCCCAGGCGACGCCGGGGACCATCCTCCTCCTCTCGTCCCTCCCCCTGATCGTCGGGGCGCGCGTCGGGTACAACCGCGCCTTGACCGGGGAGGCCGGGGAAGTCGGAGGTGCGGCCGGGGCCGGGGCCGGAGGGACCTCGACTTCGGCGTCGTCCTCGGCCGGGGCGACGGGACGAGGCGCCCTCTGGGAGCGCATGCTCCGCCCCGAGGAGGCGGGTCGCTCGGGAGCGGGTTCCGGGCCCTCGTCGTCCGGCGCCGCTCCCGCCGCCCGTCCCGCCGCGACCGCGACCTTTCGCCCCCCCCGTCCCCACCCCCACCCCCCTCCTCCGTACGTCTCTCCCACCCCCCCTGCGGTCCTCGCCGCCCGCGCCCTCGGAATCGGCACCCTCCTCTCGATCGCGGGAGCCTCCCTCCTCTCCGCCGGCGTCTTCCTCGTCGCCGGAAGTCGCTCCGTCGACGAGCTGATGGCGACGTGCCGCGCTCGGGCCTCCGCGACGCTGCGATCCGCGGAGGACGCGGCGGAGGAGCGCCTGGGCTACCAGGGCGGGAGGGAGCGACGGACGGCCCGAGAGGAGTACGAGCGGGAGACGAAGGGCATGACGGAGGGGGAGGAGGTGGAGTGGGCCGGGAGGAGGTACTTTGGGGACGTGTACGGCGACGACGGCGAGGGGGGAGACGGCGGCGCGGCGGAGAAATGACGCGACGGACGACGGGACCGTTTCCTGGGTCGATTCCGTTCCGAAAGCGCCGTCGGTCGTTTCTTCGACTTGAAGTCGAACGGAGCGACTCGCGCTTTTGGCAGAGGGGAAACGGAGGGTGCCGCCAGCGCTGCGGGGAGCGACGGCGACGAAGGGAGAGCAACGCGGGCGTCGTACGAAGTCCCCCTGAGAGTTCATTCGCTCATTTTCCCGCGGCCGCACGCTTTCCTATTTCGGCGACACGACTGAACAAACTTGCCGGACAGCAGTCGAGCCGACGCCCGGTTTCGACGTTTTTCGGAGTGCAACCTGAAAAAAATGGGTGAAGCCGAGAAAAATGAACGAGTCCCACTTCTTTTCCCAAGTTTCAAAATTTAAACCCGAATTTCTTGCGGAACGGGCTCTCTGGGAGAGGTCCACCCTCGAAGAACGACCTCGAACTCGCTCGAGGAGTGCATCCGTTTGCCGACTCCCTCTCCTGATTGTTCGAACGGGATCGGCCTCGGCTCTCTCTTGCTCTGAGCTGAAGCTCGCCCGCCGATTTTCGGTCAATTCTCACCGAGATATCGCGATTGTCGGCTCCTAAATTCGGATTGGAACCATGATATTTTGATAAAATGCGGGTCATCTGCATCCTCCTGTCGGCGCTCGGCGCGCCATTTCGGGCAGCGCTGGCCGCCGAGCTCGTGTCCTCGAACTACCAGTTCGGGGACCTGCGGTTGCAATACCTTCCGCCCGAAAACGACGGCGGGGAGCCCGTCACCAAGTACAAAATCGAATGGGACGCCTCCTCCGGCGACGACGCGCCGCTCCCTCCGTTCACTCCGTCCAGTCGATATTTCGGCTCGGCCGAGGTCGCGAACGTGCGCGAGGAGCAGGAGGTCGTCGTGTCGTGCCGGAACGCTTGCGGCGGGACGTTCGCGCTGTCGTGGGGCGGGAGGGTCACCGACGAGCTGAGGGTCGACGCCACGGCGGAGGAGGTGGAGCTCGCCCTACGCGACTTGTTCGAGCCGTTCGACCTCCACTCCGACGGATCCTCGATCGTCCGGGTGACTCGCAAAGCCAACGGGTTCGCCTTCAAGTGGAGGGTCGCCTTCCTCGGCGTCGGCGGAGACCTCGGCCTGATCCGAGCGAACGGCGACCTCCTCGTCGGCAGCGGTGCGATGGTCCGGGTAGTGGAGGTCACGCGCGGCTCCGGCGACCTCTACCCCGGCGCCTACACCAACGAAGTCCAGACGGTATCCGTCCGAAAGCGATCTGGCTTCGATTGCGAGTCCATCTCGGGTAGTTTCGACCTACAGTTCGAGGGGAAGGTCACCCCGTCCATCGACGTCGAAGCCACCGCGGACGACTTCAAAGAAGCGCTCGAATCCCTCCCGACCATCCACACGGTCAACGTCAAAACCGACCACCACGACTCCACCGGCGCCGGGGACTGCGCCTCCCGGTCGTGGATCGTCACCTTCACGCACCTGGTGCACGAGAATCGCCAGGGAGCAGGCGACATCGGACTCCTGCGCCTCTCGTCGTCCTCGCTGACCGACCCGGCCGTCACTCAAGTAGATGTGTTTGAGAACGTAAAGGGTACGAATCCCAGGGCGTTCAACATCCGAGGGTTGGAGCACGGGCTCACCTACCACTGCCGGGTCTCGGCGTACAATTCGCTGGGATACGGCGTGTCCTCGTCCACCGTCACGGCCACGCCCAAGGTCCAGCCGCCTCCCCCGCTCGGTCCCGTCGTGAGCATTCCCCAGGAGGTGGATAACTTGGATGACGTGGGGACATCGCTGTCGGTTTCTTGGCAGACTGGCGGGCAAGATGACGGCGGCGACCCGGTGGCGGAGTACAAAGTCGAATGGTATTCGGCCGTCGAAAATTTCGAGGTTCAAAAGTTGACGACGTCTGCTGCGGATGGCATTGTGGAGGTTCAGTCGATCAAGACAAGCGCCGACACCGATGGCATCACGGGCTTTTTCACCCTCACATTTGACGGGGAGACTACAGAACTCATTTCTCACGACGCGGAGGCCGACGGGGAAGAGTCGATCGAGATGAAGTTGGAACGTTTGTCCACGATAGGTAAGTGCTAGGCGCTTGACAACCAACGCTGCGATGCCTTCGTCCCAGCCATTATCTCATCTATCGTCCACCCTGCGACTGCCTGATAGGTGACATCGAAGTAAGTCGTGATTATTCATGGGCATCCGTTCCCACTGTCGAGTTCGACTTGTCGACCGGGAGCAATGTCCTGTCGTGGGTGGGGGGTAGTCTTTCGGGAGATCTGGCGGACGTATTCGCCGTTGGGGACTTGATCAGGGTAGGCGTTCAGACCCATGTTGTCTCTTCTGTGGGTAGCTCTTTCGTCATGACGAGCGAGTCATACTTGGGTCCATCAGCTAGTGCTGTTCATATCCACAAGTGGTCATTCGGCCATGAATGGCAGGTGACGTTCGCAAGTCACGTTGGCAAGCAACCTCTTTTGGAAGCGAGCCCTGCCAATAATTGGGCGGGGACGAATCCCGTCATTGAAATCAGTCGTGTACGAGAAGGACTTCAGCCCCTAAGCGGGACGATGAGACTGGGCTTCGAAGGAGAGAGAACACTTCCGATCCCCTTTGATGCGAGTGCTTCTTTGGTAAAGCAGGCTTTGGAGTCTCTCTCTTCCATCGGCGAAGTTGACGTTGCCAGATATCAGAACAACAACGGCCAGAACTACTTCGTCGTGTTCCTGTCCGAACTGGGAGATCGCGAGCAGATGACAATCGACGACTCTCAATTGACGGGCCCGGATGCTCGTGCAAGGGTTGCTACCCTCCTCAGAGGGACCCAACCATCGAGCTACGGCAGCGCATCGATACAAAACCCATCTGAGTCGGAGTTGCACATAAAGGGTCTTGACAACGGAGTTCCCTACTTTGTTCGCATTCGGAGTCGCAACTCCAAAGGATTCGGATATGCTGCAATTGCGTATCCATCTCCGATGACCCCGATGAAACGTCCCTCGTCGCCAACTTCTCCTGCCATGTTTCCCTTGAGTAACACACACATTAGGATTACTTGGCAGGCATCAGAACTTGACGGGGGATCTCCAATCACCAAGTACGCTGTTCATTGGGATACAGAGCCGAATTTTCCCAACGCCTGGGTGGTGGGCTATTTCTACGAAGTATTCGTCGAGGAGCAAACCGATGCGGGCGCGATCTTTTGCCACACGTTCGCAATCGATGCCGACTCGTCCGATGAGGCACGCTATGGTCGCGTCTTGGCATTCAATGGGTACCAATGGAGTGATTACGGGGAAGCTACAGTTCTCTCTGCCACAGTCGTAGCAGGCAAGCCTGGTCCTGTGAGCGATTTCAACGCCTTCCCAACAAGCAACATAGGAATGATGCTGACGTGGTCGCATCCAAGCATCGACGACCAACAGAGTTGCGGTTACGACGGAGATGGCGGATTCAGTATTACTCATTACGTCATCGAATACGACGAGGAAGCCGATTTCTCGACCCCAGCTGCCTCGGTCACGGCCCCTTCAACTTCCACGGAGTTACGAATTGGCGGGAGGGACGTGCTGTCAGGGTCGGAATCTCCTTTACTCAAAGAGAGCGGGACGTACTACGCTCGCATCACCCCCTTCAACTCGGATGGACCCGGCACAACAACCACGTTTCCTCATCCCATCGGACCTCTGGCTGATACCGATCCCAGTGCTCCCTTAGTCCACAACGCGATGGCTGTGACCGCATCATCTGTCCAAGTTCAATGGAACGCGCCTACATTTGATGGCGGAAGCGCGATTCGAGAGTACGTTGTCGAATATGACACATCGCCGGACTGGAATTCGACTCCCAGAAACACGACCATCCCAACCATCAGCGAAGTCAAGGCACTCCAGGTTGGATCTGCTGACTTGGAACTGGCCGTCCAAAGAATCCAAGCCACCGTCGCCGTGACGAACGAGGTAAGTTGCTCTCAGGCCGTTCCACGCTACAACCCCAACCTGTACACGCCCCCAACTGACTGTATTTGACGCTTCCCCGTCCTACAGGTCCAATCCATAACGACCTCCGTCGATGGTGTGGACGAAGTACAAGAGATAACGACAACGTGCGATGATGTGACGGCGGAAGTCCAGATGATAGCCACCACTGCGGTCGACACCAACGAAGAGCAAGTGGTTTCGTTGATATCGGATGACATCGATGAAATTCAGCTCGTCAGGCTTCAAGGGGAAAATCAAGTCGAGATGCAGTCTGTTCAAGTCTCCGTACCACGCGTCAACGAAGTGCAAAAGTTTGGCGTCGTGATATCCAATATAAACACCGATGGCGATGGAGTTCACAGCACGGCATGTATGGGGGTGTCAGCGGGCGACCCGTGTCCAGACATAGAAAACGCACTCGGTGGATCGTTCACCGTTTCCTTTGACTTTGATGCTTGTGGCTCCAATGGCAGCGGTGGCGTTAACTACTGCCAATTGGCCTTTTCCAAGTACGAACCCAGTCTGGGCACCGTCTCATGCAGTCCAGGCCTTGTGACCGATCCATACTCTGGCGGAGACCACTGCGTTTCTGAGCCGATAACTCACACCTACTCAAGCTCTGAGGGAGACGCAGGAACGCTGCAACAGGTGTTGGTGAACCTCGTGGACGACAACGGCGTGTCGTTCATGACTTCTTCCAACGTACCCGGCAAGCAGGAGGCCGTCACTGTGACCCGAACGGGACGTATCAAAACCAAGAGTTCGTGTACTCTAGACGTCGGGAGCGATCCTGCAACATGCATGGGAGAATACGAATTGATGTACGAAATCGCCTTTGATGGTGTCCTCAGCAGCGGAGACGTTCCACCGCTGACGGTCGTGACCAGTGACTTCAGGCTTGACACGGCGTCTGCGTCGTATGTCGATGTCATGTGTCCTGCCGCCCATTTCGTGCATGGCTGCGAAGAACCCGTGGGCGGTGCTCTTGATTCTGACCACGCGAGCTTTTACAACGGGGAATCTGGCAGCGCTGCCGTGGAATCGACGAAAGGATTCCAGCCAACTGGAATGATAACGTTGGACTACGAGTGCGAATCTCTCGTGACGGCCCTTCCCGGCGGTCATTCCATGACAGTGTCAACATACGGCATGTCGGCCTCTTTTGACGACGTGGGCTTCGTTGGAAATATGGCCGTGGGCCAGTGGATCCGTTTCAGCGCAGGGGACGGCATTGATCACTATCGCAGGATCGCAGGATCAGATGACGCAGGTGATACAGTGAGCTTCGAGTCTGCTGCCCCAGTGAACGGTGCCGTCTACGCAGATGTTGAATTCGGCGACTACTTTTCCGATTGGGACGAAAGTGACGGGGGATCCGGAGTCAGCAGCCACTGTCAAGCATCGCGGACTCACGCGACTCTTCCCATCGACGTGGACATATTCAACTCGGCCACGTCGGTTACGGATTGGAGGGGCAAAATAGGGGCAATGTCCGTGATTGACTCCTCGGGGATCAGTGTCGAAAGAAACCTCGTTTCCGATTTGTCCACAGATATTGGACTCATTTGGGACGTCACGTTCCAAAAACAACCGGGGAACGTTCACGAAATGACCTGCAGTTCCGTTTCCGGGACAAACGAATGTTCCGTGAACACCCTCCAAGAGTCTTCGGTCATCGGTGGGGACTTCAAATTACAGACGACGTGGCCTCACGAGTACGTGTCCGAAACGCCCCAACCGTACGAAACCGGCAGCATGCGATGGAACGGCAACGCTCAAACTCTCAAGGCGGAGCTGGAATCCATCACCGATGCTAACGGAGACAAGGTGTTCGGCTTCGTGGGCGTTTCCCGCGTTCCCTACGTCCCCCCGTCGCATTCTCGATGGTCCGGCGGTTATCTTTGGACTATTACATTCTTGTCGCGCGGTGGCAACATCCCTGCGTTGACATTTGATCACTCGGCTCTTACTGGCAACAGTCCATTCCTTGAGGTCTCTGACGAGGATTCGGGGGAGGCCGATTTGTACCAAGGCGTTCCCAACAGCGCTTCGTTTTCTGCCGATGACCCCGGCCTCGCTCGGGACGGCAATCAAATCACCGGGTCGTTCTCGCTCTCTTGGTCCGGAAATGCATACCATGATGCGGTGGCGTCCACAGGCAACGTGTTTACGGTTCAGACAGGAGGCTCTTCCAGCGATCAATACACTGCGCTTTCGGCGGAAGACTTCAAGGCCTTGTTCGAGGAACACGTGCTCCTGAACTCGATGGATCAAGTCGACGTGGTTCGGTCCGAACAGCCCACTCAGTGGATGGGATATTCGTACACGATCGCTTTCCGTCACGAAGACCTGGGCGGCGACGTTCCTCCGTTGACGTACATGCTAGGGAGTGCTCTGGGTGGGAGCAACTCTTACGCTCACATCGAGGAAGGGGCGAAAGGGACCGAGCTTGTTGGTACCTTCCAACTTCGCTTCGAAGGCGAAACGACCCGCCCCATCAACCACGATGCCACGGCCCTTGACGTCCAAGAGGCCTTAAACGAACTCAACTCGATTCTCCCGTCAAACGTCGTGGTCTCTGGCGGTGATAGCCCCGTCAGGTCTGGTCCATCCGATGGAGCTGGAGGAATGAGCACGGAGGTGGGAGGCCGCATTTGGTATGTCACGTTTGCATCCAACACTTGGAAAGATCCCACGGTGGTCCACGACGGTTCGTTTGTGCCTGGAAATTGGGTCGGCCCTCCGGCGTCGTTCTCGGACACGTGGAGCTCAGGCTTTTCGAAGGCATGGGGTAAGAACGTCGGAAACGTCCCTATGATTAGCTGTCTCCAATCGGGGCTTTCAACGACAAACGGAGCGCTTCCCGACGGTGGATGTTCAATAAGCGAACTAGTGGCAGGGACCGACCCCCTCGGAGGGTCCTTCAAAGTATGCCTGGATTCAGCATCCAACCCGAACAATGTCATGAGTGTGGAATCCGATGCGTGCACGGACTTCATCGCGCACAATGCAGTGGCATCGGCAGTGGAGAGCGGCGGAGACGGAACGTCCATGGAAGAGAAGCTGGAGGAACTCGCAAATGTTGGCGATGTTACTGTTACACGAAGTGCCGTCAATGAGAGAAACGGAGGTTACACCTGGAGGGTTCAGTTCTTGCACGATGCGGATGGTCCCTGCGAGCAAAAGGATGACATGGCATCGTTCTGCAATGCCCCGGGTAACGTTCCCAAGCTATGCGATGACACCGGAGCTACACCATGCGACACCGATTCGCTCAGTGGAACCTGCCTCAAGCCCGGTTCGTGTCAGAAACTCACCGTCCTAGATGCGTCCGACAAGCAAAACGGTGCTCGTTTTCCAGGTGGGAACGAGAAGCAGATGATACTTGTAAAGGACAGCGACTATGTCGGATGGGACGATGGCTCTGTCATCGACAACGCTTCCATCTCGAAGGAATACAAGCTCGTCGTTGATGGCGTTGCCACCGGATGCATCAAGCACAACGCTCTTGCAGAAGAGATGAGAACATCGATCCAGGCCGTGCTAGACGGTGGCATTGGTGGCAGCGTGCACGTCCATCGCTCTAGGTCGGAACACCTCGCTGAGAATGGATTTGTATACTTCCTCACCTTCTATGACGCTGGAAACGTTGGACTTCTGAGTTCCTCGTTCTCAGATGGTCAGTGCGCCGACGATTTCGAGTCCAGCCAAAGTGTCGTGATTTCGCCCGTGGTGGATGGCGACCTCCACGCCTCGACTTGCGCTGATTGCGCTGATGGCATAGTTCAGAGGGGTGAATTTACAACGTTCGGAGTCACGGGAAGTAGTCTCAGTGGTACGCTCGTCTGGAACGCTGAGCCCGTCGCCGTCAAAGCGCACCTAGAGCAAACAAGCGATCGAGTGGTCGACGTGACGAGAAGGGTTCTGGACCAGTACGGCACGATCGAATGGATGGTCACCTTTACCCAAAGCCAAGTCTCAACACCGCCTGGCTCGGGCGACATTGATCCAATCACCGTTGCTCAAGATTCGGACACATCCGGCCAGGCAGCCACTGTCGTTGTGAACGAAATCGTCAAGGGTTCAGAGGGTCTTTCGGGAACGTTCAGTCTCGATTACCAGGCATCTGGTGGACCTCGATCGTTTTCTTTCGACGAATCTCCTCAAAGAATGTCGAGGAAGCTCGAAGAAATGAGCACCATAGGACGCGTGTTCGTAAGCAGAGACTGTTATCCTAGTTGCTCGTCGGGTGGGTGGGGTGGCACGGCCGTGACTACGGGAACATTCGGTGGCTTTGTCTGGACCATTCACTTTCTGAAGAATCCCGGGAGCAACAACGGCTTCACGTTTCCCCCGGGGAGTGGGAATGTATATCCGCCGGCGATTGACCACACGACCTTGCTTGGGAAGGATGCTGCAATTATCATGGAGTTTCCGTCCGAGGGATCTGCCCCCTTGACGGGATCGTTCAGTCTTGTCATAAACGACGAAGGGACGGAATCGATTCCATACAATATTGATTCGTCTGCAATGGAGTACACGATCAACGACCTTCAGTCGGTTGGAGAAGTTTCCGTCAAGTCTGGACTTCAGACAGATCACTCAATTGCGGGAATCACGGCCAGCGTCCTCACGGATGGCACCGTCACATCATTGGTTGGTGGAGATTTGCGGGAACATCTCGGCCCGGGGGATTCGTTTCGCATTGGAGGTTCCAGCACCGAGGTGGACGGAGCAGAACATGTTGGTAGTGTATCGCTGTCTCCGCTGTCTCCGATCCTCTCGGATGTGCAGCTCAATCATCGAAATCATCTGAACGTAGGAGAGACTGTGCGGATCGCAGCTGATATGTACTCGATAGTGAGGAACGGAGTAGAAGTCCAGCAGATTGCTGTCCACCGGGCGGAAAGTGTGGCCGGTGGTGATTTCTATCAGCTCAAAGTTGCGATTCAAGGCGTCGAAGAGACCACATCGTGTCTGTCTTTTGATGCATCTGGCTCTGAAGTTCAACAGGCATTGAACGATTTGTCGATTCTCTCTGATGCCGGTGGCGTTCTCGTGACCAGAACAGACACTTCCTCAGGCCTCGCTGGTGACGCGCATGTTTACAAAGTTTATTTCACTGGCAGCGGTCTGGTCGGGGACGTCGAAGAGTTGGTGGCGGAGCAATGTGCGACTGGCGTTCCACCAGGAGTGGACTCTACCAATTCACACATCCATGTTAGAACACTCATCCAAGGAGGGAAGACAGAACACCAACGGGTAACGTTGTCCTCTGACTCCGGCAGCACAAGCGATGCACCGGCATTTCGCTTGACCATCACTGACTCTGATGCCAACTCGTGGGAATCTCCGTGCTTTGCATGGGGGACGCCATCCCTTGGCATTTCGTCCCTTATTGATGTCGATTCGTTCTCCTCTGTTTCTTTGACTGTCGATAGCGTCACTGATCTCGAGAACGGCTTGTTCAACGTTGGTGCCACAAGCTTTGTTGAGGGCGCTGTGCTCAGTGGAGACTACGTCAACCCTGGGAAAAGGTGTCCTGGGCATGTCTTATCGATTGGCACGAACGGGCAGTCGTTTGTGATCGATACCTCGTCTACGTGCACTGCCACGCCAGGTGATGCCTTGTACGTGGGCAGCGATGTTGCAATCACGGATTCGTTCACCGACAACGGCGCGAGCGTCTCCGAAATATCCGTCGTCACCCTCTTTTCCAACGCGGAAATTATCGAGTCGGACGACGGTTTGTGGAAACTCAGGGTTGAATTCCAGGGCGCGGCCATGAGCACCTCTTGCCTCCCCTACGGCGCTACGGCCCAGCAGGTCCAGCAAGAAATTGGTGGGCTATTCGATTACAACCAAGATGGCGTGATTGATTCATCAGATGCCGACCACATCACAACCTCCAGAGAAGGTGACGGATCCTCGTCTTCTGGATATGGCTACACTTACAAGTTTTTGAGCAATGGATCCTCGTCGACCATTGGATCGAGTGCCGTGTTGGGAACGAATGCTCCTCAATTCTCGGTCGTTGACGTCGGCGCAGATGGCGGCTGCTTAGATTATGGAGTCGAAGAAGCGCTCGTGACAAGCACGGCCTCAACGACAGACGAGAGCAACACCATATCGCTTGGCTCGGACGCGACCGTGGCCATCACGGCAGGCGCAAGGTTGAGAGCTAGTTCTTCATTGGAATCTTCGAAGGTTTACACAGTGGATCACACCAGCGACGACGGAAGCACCCTTGTATTGACGGAATATTTCGCCGGCTCTACTACAGTTGGTACCACCACGTTGCACCTGATCAGTGGCGGCTCTCTCCACTTCAACGTGAACGTGGCCCGAGAAGGCGTTGACCAATACGCCTACGACATTTTCTTCTCGGGCTCTCATTGGAAGAACGTTCCCGAGCTGGCAGTCAACACTTTTGGGGATGGGACTTGCAGCGCGTCGAACTCCGACATGAGCGAGGGGATGAGCCGCGGGATTGGCATCAAAACCATTGTCGATGGTGGAGGCACGGAATTGGGTGCGGAGTCGGATCGATATGTCCTTGACAGAGCGGTGCGGCGAGAAACGAGTGAAAGTCACAACCTCTTCGTGGTTCCACCCGTTTTGTCAATTCATTCTGATTCGTCCGAGGTCCAACGAATCATCATCAAAGACGATGACAACGGTTCCATATGGGGATCCGGCCAACCGTCGTTCAAGCTTACCTTCGGAGGCGAAAGCACCGGTTGCCTCGATTACGATGCTTCGGACGTTGAAATCGAGAATGCATTGAACTCCATGAGCTCGATTTGTCCCGGACTTGATCCCTGCGTTACCGTCACTCGGAGCGAAGATCCCGTGCTGGCACCGAATGGATATGTTCATGCTGTGTACTTCGATTCGTCCTCGGCAGCGAGGAAGGACGTCGCTGACCCTGGCGTTGACGGGCTGCAAGCTGATACGGCGCACTCGGATTGCACCGCGTTCGATTTCGGTGGAGGCGAGCAAATTGTGATCGACGCGCTTGCGCAGGGCAAGAGCTCGGCCGAGTTTTCAAGCCTCCAAGTGCCCTTCGGTGGGAGCCCCGTCGGCCGATGGCTTGGGGAGTCTCAAACAGACCTTCCAGTTTACAGAGTTAGCGGAACCTTTTGGTTCGTCCGCTTTGGACAAACCCTCGGCAACGTGCAAATGTCGATCGACTCTACAGCGCTGTCGTCGAATGCCCTTTCATCCACCGAAGAGGGCTTTTTCGATGGCGCGAACCCAGACCGCGTCGTGATCCCAAATCTCTCCACCGGAATACCCTACTTTTTCAGGGTGTACTATAGAACATCATTGGGCTTCAGCCCTCCAAGTGCACCCGCAAGTGCCATCCCCAGCGACAGCCCCGAGAAACTGAGAAATGTGTCATCCGGGCACGCCTTGCACCGAAGGGAGGTTCAATCGGTTGTCATTGCTGCGTCCCGCCGAAGAGAAGTCCAAGCAGTGCAGACTTCTGCCATCGCCATTCCAGAGGTGCAGGAGATCACCCTGACGGGACAAGACGATAGCGACATGAACAGCTATCTGTTTTCTTTGCGCCATCCAGAAATACAGGTAGTGAAATGGGCTGCGGGGTCGCCTGTCACTGCTGGCAGCTTCTTTCTTAAGATGCGCTACGTCGACCGAGTCAACTCTGACATTTCTGGCGCCGTCGTCTATAAGGAGCTGAAGACGCCATGCATCAATTTTGATGCGTCTGCTGACGATGTCAAGCGCGCCATGGAAACAGATGCTGTGCTCAACCGTCTTGGCACGAACTCAGTTCGCGTTACGCGTTCCGGAAATCGTAGCTTCTCGTCCGACCATGGATACTCTTACACAATCCACTTCGTCGGAAGCGACGTGCGCGGAAATGTGCTCCAGTTGACTTCAGACCTCTCGCTGAGCGGTATGGATTCGAACGACGGAAATTCATGCACTGCTTTCGTCTCATCAACAAACGACGCATCGCTCGCGATTTGGACCGAGAATGATTCTCAGGCTCTAGGGACCGACACTCCCCGGGCCGAAGTTATTTTGGATGCAAACACTGCCATTGTCGGGGGGGAATTTCAGCTTAGCGTCACACATTTCGGTCAGGAGTTGACAACCGAGTGCATCCCTTGGGACAGCACCGCGGAGCAGGTCAAGTCGGCGCTAGAAAACTTGGACAACGTCGATCAAGTTCGAGTCGAAAGAACTGGTGGAGGCATGCTATCAGATGACGGGGCGCGACTTGCGATTGACCAATACACCTTCGAGCACGTTGGGGGGAATAATTTCTTGGCATCGACAAGTGACGGCTTGGCCGATGTTCTCTTTGAAGGCGATGTCATCAAGCTCTCCGGACAATCGGACCCCTCCACTTTCTATGAAATATCGTCGTTCAGCGGCGCAACCCTAACACTCGACAAGTCATTCGATGGGGATTCAACGGTCCCGTCTTACATCACGAGGTACTTCGGGTACAGAAATGTCGTTTACTTCGATGGCAACGCCATGCACACGGACGGAATGGACTCTTCAGGTTACATGCCCGCTCAGGGATCCAACTTTGTTGTTACCGAACCCAACAGCTGCAATCCTATGCAAGCATATCACAACAACGTCTTGAAGGGAGTGAGCGAAATTCCTGACGCGATTGCAAATGTTCGAGCGGTGTCCAAGTACGACGGCGAGCACACGCTGCCTGGCGCGCCTTCAGGCACGTCGTCGTCGAAGATCTCGGCCGCTCTTACGTCCTCACTCCCCATGACTGTCAGCGAGGCGCATGTAACTCAAAGCTTGGAAACGTCGGACAACGGCTTGACGTTCACGGTGACGATGGGAAATGCCGGTGGCGATGTGCCCCTGCTAGTTTGCAATCAATCGCCATCGTTAACGTCCTTAGTCGGGTGCGACTCTAGCACTGTGATGGATGGAAACGAAATCCGTGGAGAGTTCTATCTCGAGTCGTCCGATCCCATTCCTTACAACGCCAGCCCATCAGAAATGGAGTCTGCCCTCAGTGGAGTCTTCGGCATAGGGAGAGTGGAAGTTTCGAGATCTCAACCGGATGGCCAAGAGGGCTACACGTGGTTGATTACCTTTTCTGACGACCACGGTGACGTGACTGATCTTCACGCGTCGAACTCGCTCACGGGAAAGGGAGCCACCGTAACAGTCACGGAAATCACGAAAGGGAACGAGCTGGGAGGCTCCTTTACCTTGTCGTTTGGGTCCGAGACAACGGATGCGATGCCTTTCGACGTCGACGTGGCGACGTTACATTCGGCGCTGGAAGCATTGGACGGGATCGGGAAAGTGGACGTTCATACTGACGGCCATGTTGACTCCGAGCTCGGCAGAGTTTTCTTTGGAGACTGAAAGTAGGAGCGAGGAGAGACGGTGTGAGGTGGGGGCTGAAAAATTGGTGAATGTTTANCGAAGATGCTTGGAGTAGTTGATGGTAGAAGCATCATTTGCCGACGGGGTCGGGCGAGGGGGTTCGAATCGGAGCTATAAGATCCAATTCCAAGACCAACCCCCTTCTTGTGCACGTTGTCTTGAGTCGTAGCGTAGGAGGTAGAGGAGTGACGATCTGGAAGTGTCTGGGCTCAATTTCATTGTGGAGGGTAATGTTCTTAGATCCTGGGATTGGAGATGCGCCATCGCTCGTACCTGATGGGTCTCAGTTGACGGGATCAGGCGGGACCGTTTGGGTGACGGAAGAGGTCAAGGGAAGCCTTGCTGCCAAAGATGCGTTGCATATGAGCTTCGATTTCCCTCATAGCTGCTCGACGTCAGATGTTGGGCGACCACACTGTGGGAATTCCATCACAGAAGCTGTCATCGAATTCAGCCAGGATCCGGACTTCTCCGGAGCATCCACCTCTTATCAATATTCCCCTGACTATTCGATCCAATACATTCGGACGTCATATGCTGGGGACCAGCCTCCTGAGCAATTGAGTGGCTACTTCAATGTCGCATACGATGGAAGTCTGAGCGCACCCATCAACGCCCACGCCAGTGCCGAAACCGTCCGCGTCGCTTTGGAAGGCCTTCCTGGAATAGGAACTGCGAGCGTTGAAAGAGGCTACGCACATCAAGTAATTCCTGGAGTATGTGTCGATGTCACAGCTGGATCTTCCTTGGTCGAGTGCAGTAGTGCCTGCAGTCCTTGTGATTTCGCAGCCAAGGGAATCAAGGCCAACAAACTGATCATGGTTGGAGATGAATGGCGCCGAGTCTCTTCTTCGTACGACGGCGTCCTTGATTCGTTCGAAATAGCATCCGTCGACGATTCGTCCATCAAGATGGCCTATGTTGGGGAAAGCAGCTTGAGCGAATGGGCATTGCGGGCGTGGACAGGAGGGTATGAATGGGAAGTGTCTTTGCACGACGTTTCTGGAGAGGCGAAGCCCTTCTCATCTCCAGTGCACCACATGTTACCCCCCGAAGCGGCCATTGAGATTGCGAGCAAAGATTGCGACAAGTGCCTTTACGTGGATAATCTATCTCCGGGAACGCAGTATTACGTCCGGGCACGAGTCAAGAACGACAGGGGCTGGAGCGCTTACAGCGATTCAATTGAGGAAATTCCCAGGGCTATTCCATCTGCACCAGCGGACGTTCGCGTGGATGCCCTATCAGGCGAATGCCTGGAGGTTACATTTTATCCCCCAGTGTATGGTCAGCCTCTCACTTCGTATGTCGTGCAGTGGGACCACAGCGAGCTGTTCACTTCCGCAGAAGGAGATTCTGCCTCCTGCACAAGCCTAGGGCATGGGAGCTGCGTACTGACTCAACCGGCTGGATCACCTCCGGTGATGCATGAAATCTGTGGATTGGTCGAGTCAGAAGAATACCATGTTCGCGTAGCCGCGAGAAATTCAGTCGTGGTCCAATCGATTTACCCTGATTCACCGGGAAATCCAAAGGACAACACCAATTGGTCGGGGTCCATTTCCGCGACGCCGCTTGACCAAGTTCCCGACCCACCCTCTTCATTGGATGCTGCGGTGCTGGGGGACAACAGTTTGCAGCTGTCTTTTGATTGGCCCGAACGGGATGGGGGCAAAGAGATTACGGAGTTTGTTGTTGTGTACGACACAACAAGTGAAATGAGCATACCTCCCACTCTCCCCCAGATGATCCCCAGCAGCAGCGACAGGTTCGTGTTCGATTTCGTTCCAACGAATCCACAGTTGGACACCGGTACGACTCATTTTGTCAAGCTAAGGGCGGTGAACGATGTGGGCAACGGCGAAGCTTCGTCAGTGGTATCTGTGATCCCATCCGGTCCGCCTGCACCCCCGAGCACTGCCGTTTTGACGACACTTCAACTAAGTGAACTTCCAGTGACGGAAGCTACCGTGTCGTGGGCGCCCCCTGTTTCTGACGGAGGACATCCCATCGATGGCTACTTCGTTGAATGGTGGTCACAAGACAGGGTTCCAGAGGTTCAGATCGTGCGGCTTCTTTACACGTCGCTACTGTCCGAGACGACCTTCACTCTCAGCTTCAGTCCTTCCCCGACTGTGAAGAAGGAAACGTCCAACCTACCGTGGAATGCCCCTCCAGATCTCGTGAGAAGAGAGATTCTCAATCTGGGATGGGACGAGGTTGAAGATATGGTTGTAATTGGTGATGTGAAGGTTACGCGATCGACTCTAGCCAATGGCTATCAGTGGATGATTACGTTCGGCGACAATCCAGACAGATCGTTGAACGATGGCGATCAAGTGAGTTTCTTCGGAAGCATAATGGAGAACGGCGACTCCGGATCTCCGTCGATTTCCGTATCGACTTTGCAAGACGGCCAAAGATCCGTCGGGTCGGACGAAGTTCAATATTTGCAAGTTCGAGGATCTGGCGCTCTCTCGGGCCAGTACCGGCTCAAGTTCGTGGGGTCAGAATGGACTACCTTCGTACCGATCCATTCCAGTGCTAGCTACATCAAGGCTGCGCTTGAACAACTAAGCACAGTTGGCGAGGTTGAGGTGACACAAAACGATGGTGTTGACCAATCGTTGATAGGCACCGAAGGCGATTTGGTACATCATTTCGAAGTCCAGTTTAGGAGCAACCCTGGGAATGTCGAGGCCATGGTGGTAGACTCTTCGCACGTCGCATCTTCGGACGATGTCGTTAGCGTAGTAGTGTTTGACGGAAGCAATTCATTGGATAGCCTCAACACGAAACAAAGTGCGGCAATTCCGGGAGAACTTCCCGTGCACTATGGCAATTCTGGAATTTTAGCGTCAACGGACGAATCTTTCCAGATCACAGGGCTCATCACTGGAACGGAATACTTCGTCGCCGTTTCGGCAAGAAACCATATCCACGGTCTCAGCAAGAGGATGGTTCCATCACCCTCGTCGATCACACCACCTCTTCAACAGCCAGGGGTCCCGCAAGGCGTGAGCATCGGCGTTAACACTGGGTACAGCGACAGCCTTGTTGTGAATTTCGATCCACCTGAGAGCAACGGTGGTAGTCCCATTTTGTTCTACCGAGTCGAGCTTGATCCCACCCCCTCTTTTGACAGCCCCATAGTTCAAGATTTTGAGTGCCCTGCAAACAATAAACGGACCGAATGGGTTATTGAGACATCTGCAGATGGGGGTGGTGTGATAGACGGTGGAAGCTTTCGTCTCGAGCTTGAGGTAGATGGGTTTACCAGCATGACTTCTGAGATCCCATACGATGCTGTCGCATTATCAAGTAACGAGACGGGGATTTCTGAGGAATTGATCCCAACCTTTTCGACGTCGGCTGGCAGCAACTCAATAGCGACGATACCCCCGGTCGACATCGAAGACACACTGTTTCCTGGCGACCGGCTTCGCTTCTCTGGCCAAAGTGCCATGTACAAATATTACGAAGTCCAATCCGTCGCAGGATCGAATGCAATCCTAACCGAGACCTTTGTCGGGGATGATGGAGTCCAAGTATCAACAACTCGCCACCACGGCGGACGGGGCAATCCTCTCTCTTCTAGAATCCATTGTCAGTATGATGAGGATCTATGCCCCACGACATCCGAGCCCAAGAGTGGTAGTATGCAGGGAAAACTGGAGGACTTATCCCTTGCAATTCAAAGAGGAGTATTCGTTGATCGCGACGGCCCCAACACTGATAATGGGTTCATTTGGAGGATAACCTTCCTGGACGACGCATACCCTCTGGGAAGTGATTATTCGCTGAGGGTTCACAGCAATTCTCTGACTACCTTTGGAAACCAAGGGATAGCTCATGTGTCAGCCAGCTTGCTGAACAGTGGGCAGACGTACACTTCATGCACGGGATCTCTTGTCATGCCAAGTTATGGCGGGCTGGTGAAGGGTTTGGAATATCACGGGCGAGTTAGCGCCAGAAACAGCGAAGGCTATTCTCTTCCTGTGAGAGCTCCAGAACCAATAGCCCCCATGGTGATCCCAAGTGCGCCAACAGGGGTAACGCTTGATGTCGTTTCAGCTACCGAGTTGCGTGTCATTTTTGGCTCGCCCTCTGACAACGGAGGAGATACCATCACCCAATATTTGATTGAGTGGAGCACCAGCAGCGACTTCTCTGACTCCCGTTCTTCGACCCTTGACTACTTGGCAGGCGGCAGCCCCTTTTTCCACAACATTGGTGGCCTCGTCACTGGAACTTACTACTTTGTCAGAGTTAGCGCGAAGAATAGCCAAGGCTATGGCATAAGTCAAATGACGACCCCATCGTCACTGAACCCACACCAGAAGCCGTCACCTCCGACGAATGTAAAACTGGGCATTACGAGCGATACAATGCTGACGATCGGTTGGGCCCCACCATTATCCAACGGGGGCGATACCCTCTCCAAGTACCGTGTGGAATGGGACACGAAGGCTAGCTTTGAATCGTCATCCTACCCGCCGAACAAGGGATACGTGGATGTTGACTCGTTAGTCTTGAGCCACACTATACAACTTCTATCATCTCAGAAAACTTACCATTTGAGAGTGTACGCCATGAATTCAGCAGGGTCAAGTGTGCAACAGTTGTCAACTCCAAGCTTGGCTGTGCCCTCGCTGCAAGTTCCAGGAAGCCCCCACTCTCTGCAGGCCTCGGCAGGCAGTTCTGCGGGAACAGTTGAGGTTGCATGGCAACGACCGAAGGTTCCAAACTCTGGCATCCCTTGTTTCAGTGAGGGAGGCACCGTCAAAGACTGTCCAACTCCTTATGGTGGGAGTCTTCCAGCTAGTGACGGTGGGGATACAATATCGGAGTACGAATTGGAGTGGAATGAAAGGTCCGATTTCCTTGGAACCGATGGTGGAAGGAAGACATATACTGGAGTCCATGCTGTTCTATCCCATCTCTACAGCGGTAGGATATATTTCCTGCGGGTACTGGCTCGGAATTCAATAGGCTCAGGAAAATACGGTGAAGTCGTTTCAGTGCAGGTGTCTTAAATCATTGTTTGGTTTGGTCACGGGAGCTCCAGGCAGCTTGTACATTATCTTGGGATCAGGCCAGGAAGCTAAAATTGATTCGAATTACTAATATGTACTTACGGCCACAAACCTTGCCCGTTGGAAGGGAAGTTTGGTGTGCCAATACAAATAGTTACAGTAAATTCAACCCCCAGTGTCGTACCCATGGCTACCAACAGTCATCATATTATCATACTTCTTTCTTACATAGACTGATTTGGGTGCTTCTTACCCTACTAAAAGCCTCCTTTCCTCCAGATCTACACCTCGCCGACATCTACGCGTGGGGTCGAGGAGCTGCACCCACGAGCCCACAACATTGTATCTACCCGCTCACTGGGGCCAGGGTCGTCCATTGTATGCAGCGTTGGCACAGCTTTATCTTTTATTTATCAGGTCCTAATGACTTAAAGTCATGAGGTCATGGACGAAGTCAAAAGCGAAGTCTATTTCCATGAAATCTATGAAGTCCTATCAAAGTTTTATTGAAGTAACGATTGACCCCGTGAGTATTCTTCATTGCAATTTGGTGTCGCGATATCACCAAACTAGAGGCAGCTGCATTGGGCACACACGACGATATTTACTGCATCGAAGCTGAGGACAAGTTGTCTTTTGACTTAAAAAATAAATCAAAGTGAAAGTTAATTAAAAGTGGATTTTTTAAATGAAAAAAATCCGGCTATATTATTGTTTCACCTGGAACATACCCTGGTGGGTTTACGACCAGACGACACCAGCGTGCACTCTCAGCCACACAAAGGGCCGATTGCCTGACGGCCACACACACGATTGGCGTTGGGACAGCGGCGACGATCGTAAATCATGGCGCTTGGCTACATCGTAAGCACACGGGACCCCCAAGGGTGTCAACCCCCAACTTGGGCGCCACTCAGCGCGGACAGGGAACCCAGTTGCATGGCTGCACTCTCGGCACAAGGGCCCTGCTTTCAAGAGCGGACGTAACCACCACGATCAGCCAGCCCCGATTTCCAAGGGTGGCCCGCAACAAGATCTGCTGGCAAACAGATCGGGCGCGCCACATTCCTAGGTTGGGTGCAAGTCCCACTGCCCTTGTTCCAAGGGTGGAGATGCGCCACAATATCCTCTCCTACGCCAGAGCAGCCGCACAGACAGAGAACCTTAGGAAAGCTCTCGCTCCGCCACACACAGATTGACCACACCCACGCTATGATGGAAGGACACAACAACATACTGGTTACTCAACGAAGCCGGAGATTCATCTTCGGTGGACACTTTTCATTTTGTATTTTTATTTTTTCATTCAACAATTTACCCGCTGGACATCGGCTACAAGGGTGTATTGTTC
>JALLPA010000104.1:0-20844 GCA_036939895.1 Thalassiosira exigua
GATTTCGCCGCCGCATCCCGGCCGATACCGGCGTTCCGCACATCGACTTGAAGCTCATGAGATGCTGGATGGAACGCGCCCCCTATGTCGCGATTTGCCGACGATTTCGGCGGGCTAGGGCATATGTAACTCTTCATCGGCGGCGGATCGGCGGTCGAAAAAACAGGCATGTAACAGTTCCTACGTGTATTTCTACGTCGCGTCAGTAGTTAGATGTTTAGCGTTACAAATGGACTGTGTCTGTACTTAGTTCAGACTCGTAATACTTCAAAGTAGTTTCCGACTAACTGGTACCGCCCGCCGATACGTCTAGCGACTCTATTATCGTACCCAATACTGTGGCCAAATATTTTCGATTTGGGTATCACGTCCGATATAGTTTGTAACAAGGGGCACTCATCAAAAAATTTGTATCGTACCGCCCACTCACCTGATCTGGGACACTCTACGAATTCAAATCGACGAACGGACGGCCGGAAGTCTCGGCGGGATTCGATTTGCGAACGAGCAATTTGAATGGACCGGCGGAGAAAGTTGTTTTGGTCGCGAAGGGGCGGGATGGAGCTGCGCGCGAACGGATGTTGATCGTGGAGGAGTAAGTGACGTCGGCAATCATGAGCTGAAAAGGTTTTCTTATTATTATTTTGCATGCGCGTGCACGCGGGGGGGGGGGGGCAGGGGTTCCCAGCCACTTCAACCGGCCCAGAAAAGGTTGGTCGCAGGCTATATATAGCTAACCTCCTGTACCTACTAAAAGCCAAGGTAGAGCCTTGATTTTGTAGATACAATAGGCTAGGCTCAGCGAAGCTTTTGGTCAGGGTTTCGGTATTTTCACGCAGCAGCTAGAAGCGTCGTAACCAACCCAGCACAACCCACTCCCGCCCTCCATCACAGGCAAGAGTCGACCCTCCCCCCCCACGCCCCTCCGGGATGGCGGCATCACCCTCTCCTCCTCCGGCACCTTCCCCGGCCTTCGCCTCGCCCGTCGTCCCGTTGGGTTCCACGGACTCCGCCCGACAGCTATTCAATGGTGGACACGGCGTATGCGGCGACGGAGACCGCGGCGGCGACGCACTTTGTCGTCCGTTCCTCACGCCGTCGCCCCAGATCTTTCATCCGTCCGCCGCACGATCGCTCTCCCGCGTTGCCGTCGCTACGCCGTCCGCAGTGTGGTCTTCGTCGCCCCCCATGGTCCACGCCCTGCACGCCCACACCGATCCTTCATACCTCGCATCCATCGCGCGTCGAGAGCAAAACGCCCGAGCTCACGCCCTCGATAAGCTCGAACGGCAGCGCACGGAAGCAGACCGCGAGAGACAGGAACTCTTGGCCAGCAAGGCGAGATTCCGCCCCGCCGACGACGCCAACGATATCGGGACAGGCGTTCATGCGCCCCAACAAGAACCTCTCCCAGGAGCGCCGTTCCGTGATCACCTTCAACATGCGTCCGCTTCCGTGTGGGGGATTCCCAAACTGAGGGAGAATCAGATTAGCGCCGTCGAACGAATCCTATTGGATGAAACGTGCGGGGGGAAACTACACGTCGTTGACAGAACGGGGAGCGGAAAGAGCCACATCCTGCGCATGGTAGGGACCATGACGGGGGGCGTCGTCCTTGCGATCGTCCCCCTACTATCCCTCACCGCCGACCAAATGAAGAGGCTGAGGACAGCGAACGTTGCACACGCGTCTGTCGAGTCGCACCACCTGGACGAATATGGGTACGATGCCAAGGAGGTGGTAGACGTCATCATCCCCAGGATGAATTCAATATCATACGACTCTTCCAGCACTGCTTTTCTCTTGGCCAGTCCTCAGTACATCACGGAGTCTCCGCTGTTTCGAAAAGCGTTACTCGGGTGCTACGAGCGCAAGACTTTGAGAGTCGTCGCGATCGACGAGTCGCACCTTTACGCCATGCATGGGCAGTCGTTTCGTGAAAATATTCGTGCCCTACGACCGCAGTTATTTGAGAAGATGTTCCGGGGCAATGACACGTTTGAGCCGCTATTCCTGGCGATGACCGCCACAATGACTCAACCACTCTCGCGCGCTCTCTCAGATTTGACGACGGTCGATTGGACAAACGAATGTCGTCAGCATTGGTCCGATGTGTCGGCCTTCGCCCAGCGTGAGATCGAAATGTGCCTTGACATTCGTGGAGATTTTGGTCAAGTATGCCTTCCGTCGCTTTTCGAAGGCGTTGCGAAAGACGACAAGAGTTGCGCATGCCTCTTCGTCAACTACAAATACGAATGCATCAAGTAGGGCCGTGTCGTCGAGGATCACCTCGCCGCACTTAGCTCCGGCATCGACGTGCTACTAATCAACGGCGACATGGACAAGCACGAGAAATTTGCAATGACGGAGCTCTACACTGGCGCTATTGTCATGGAGCATTTCGACGGGCGGATTCTTGTCGCCACGGCAGCCGCAAACACTGGAATTGACAATGAGCACGTGCAATTCGTCGGACGGGTGGGTTTTTCACGGTGTGTTCTGACTTCGTTGCAGGAGAGGGGTAGGAATTGGTGCAACGACGGGAGAAACGTCCTTGGTTATCCGGTTCCACCCAAGGAGCTCTTGAAACTCGTCCAAAAATCCGTGGTAGTACCCGTGGTAGATGGACTGCAACATGTTGAGAGAAGTATGCCAGTCGCCTGGAGTCTGTTGCACCACGGTGAGTGCTTGCAAAAAGACCTCCGATTGGATGTTTGCCTCTGAATATGCAATGCGTCGCTCCTGTATATCCCGAACAAATTTGGTTACATTCTCGATTGTTTTTGCATCCCCAATCAAATAGATGCGGCGCTGCTCCCAATCGTCGGCTAGATGCCACCTCCCATCTGATCCCTCCACTAAGACACCGGCTCGCAGCAGAAGCTCTAGAGTGATGGCGCCGCATTCTTTCGGCGCAGACTCGTCTATTCCGATGAGCCCTAAGTAAACAGACAGGGTTGGTTCTTCAATGGCTGAGTTCCACTGCTTGACAGTCCAAGTAGCGAACTTCTTGGTTCCCTGTATCGCCGCTTTCCCTCGTGACGAATTGCACCGATCCTGAAATTGCTCAAAAGCTACTCTGTCGAACAACATAGGACACTGATCGAAAATACATTCCTCATTCTCGGCCGGATGTTTGTTTGGGAAGGCGTACCGAAAGATCTTCAGAGTAGATGCTATGTTCCGGAGCTCCATGTAGGTTGACACACGCTCGCAAGTGAAATCAGGCGTGCGTATGGCTGGCATGGTAGTGTAGTCTGCGAAGAAACCACCTACTCCATCTGCGACCAGGTCCTTGAATGCTGGCATTCCCAAGGGAGACGGAATGGCCTGGTCGATCAACGTAAACAGTGCATAACATGCGTCCCATGACACATCTTCGAACTGTTGCATTTCGAGGGCACACATTGTCGTTCCCTTGAGGAATGCGGAAGAATGTCCTCCTCGTTGATGTTGAAGTGTCACGCCCCTCTGGAAATTGTCGAACGCCAACATGAGGGCCCGCCGTGCGCGAAGCAACCTCCGCTGCTTATGGATCAAGTTGTTCTTCTTCGCTTTGTCCTATGGATTGTTTCCAGTGATGCGATTAATCAGACGCGATCGAGTCGCTCGAGACACCGTCATTCCAAAGAAGGTGAAAGAGGATTCTGCTATCGCTCCGACTCCACGTGCAAAATTAGAGACGGATAGAATCAGGGCCCAATGCTGGAGATGCGAACGATTTGCCATTCGGACCATGCTCAAGAGGAGGAAGAAGACGGCATGAAACTTTGCTCGGTCAGTCTCGTCGCCATAAGCCCGCGCTTGTTTTGCCGTCATGTTGCGCAACAAGCACATCACGCGAAATAGATCACCAAAAACCAAGGGCGCCTGCTCGAGCAACTCCTGAAACGATGGCGTCCGTATGATAGGCTCGGCGTCGTTGCGGAATTCTGTGAACAGAGCCTCTGCTCCCTCGCGACACGTTGAATCAACCTTCTTGACAAACTCGACCACCTGAGGTGATCGAAAGAGATGTCGATCAATTGTTCTCTCTTTCAACTTCTGATTTGAAGACTCAAGCAAACGTTGTAGAATCGCATTCTTCCGCAGAAGATACGCGTTGTAGAGTGCGGAACAAGATACGACATCCCCGGCGAACTCCGAGAAATGCTTGACGAATCGGTGGTGAAGCTTGTTCTCGTCGTTGAGGTTGTTGAAGATCGCGTCGAAGTGGCGCACCGTTGAGAGGGGGGCGCCAAAGAACATGAACGTCGAAGGAGAGTCGACGAGGGAGAGCCAATTGATGTGCTTCCCCTCGTTGTCCTCTTCGAATTGATCGAATTTGAAGTGAAATCCCCCATTCTTGTTCCAGAAGTTCTCCTCGAAAGAAGCCTGAGAGTACAAGCCCCCTGCTCCACCGCTGCGAACTTTCAAGAGATCTCTCCCATCGGAGATGTGGCCGACCAATGAATAATATTTTTTTCCACAGATGTTGACGATGCTCGAGCCTTGCGCGTTGCTAATGATCCTGCCGAGTCCGCCGAACGCACCGTCGTCCTTTGCCTGATCAACCAACATTAGGAGACGGGCATTCCCCTCGAAAAAGAGCAGCTGTTCGAACGTGTATCGACATAGTCGACGGTGGTCGGTTGTGGTCATGGCATCGTCGTCGTCGTCGACAAACCAATCCTCTGGCGTTTCCACCTGGGAACGAAGCGTTCTTCCTTCGTCTGTGTCCCCCGGTGCGTTGCGAACATCACGGTAGAATTAGTGCCCGATGTATATTCGACACTGCTTCATCTGCTCTTTTTTATGGATTTCCGAATATTCGGGGACGTGTTCATCATCGTAAATGTGGGGACGGGCCCAGCGAAGGAAGACACTGCTCGGGGCGAGTCCAACCATCTTCATCTTTGATGTCTTTGCGTTTGCGCTCGTCTCCTTCTTCCCCGTCTTCCCCTTGCTGCCCTTCGTCTTCGTCATCGAACGAACAACGAACACATCGTCTAGCACGCTTGTCGGAGACGAACGATTCCGTCGCATGGCCGCCGGGGGTGGCGGAGCGAATGTAGCAGCGGCTGCCGCCGTGACGACTCGTACGGGCGAGCTACGAAGCGGCGACGGCGGAGCACGGCCCAGGTTCGACCGTTTCGCCCGTGGAGTCTTCGACGGCGAAGGAGGGCCCGCTCCCTTCGAGGGCGAACGGAGCCTCTTCACGGCGGCCCCGTCGGCGTTGGCAACGACGCGTGCGAGGACGGACACCGCGCCGCCGGCGGCGTCATAATCGCGCCCGAACAGCGCCGTACCTGCGCCGAGATCTGGGGCGGGACCGCCAGGATCTACAAGGCGGGCGATCGTATGGGCGCCGACCACCTCGCGGGGAGGGGTCCGCGACGGCGTCGCCTCCGACGCTGCCGCCGGGGAGGGGGAAGGCATGGTGTTCAGAGGCAGCGAGAGCGGCAATGGTGATGTGTGTGGGGTAATGGGATAGCCATACATGGTAATCCCATCTATTTAATATGACAAATAGCTTGAGATTTGCTAATTTAACATTTATTTATTGAGACACCACAGGGGAAAATTAACTGAGACAATTTTGACTGAAACCCCGATTTTTTTCGGCCCCAGAACTTAGCGCATAGACAGGGGGTGCATAAGGGGATTGTACTACGCCTCTTGTTTGTGTGCTGGCAATAGCGTGGATACAACCTACAACGCGAGGCGATAAAGGGTCGGACGGTCGGACACACTCTCCGACAGAGGCTCCACGTGGCACGACTCTCGCCGCCCTGTGACGAGTCACGTGACTCTGTCGGAGAGTGCCTCCAAACTCGGCGCTCCTCCTCCTCCAACCAACCAAAGAGCTCCAACGGCCAAACGGCGACGACGATGACGAGGGAAACCATGGCTTCCACTTCCACCCCCCGACGCCGCCGACCCCACCATCCACGACAGCCATGTTGATTACCACGACCACAGCTGTCATGCTGGCTTGAGCTTGCTTTCTTCATTCCTTTGCGGTTTGCTTTCCTACCCGGTCGCCAAAGATAGGCAAGAGTAGAATGAACACGATGCCTGTTCAGAAAAGTAGTCGAGGGAATCCTCTCATCATTTGCTGCGTGGCCGCCTTGTCGCTGTTGCTCTGCGGTCGTTCAAAGCTATTTATTACAGCGTCGGAGTCGACCGATGAATCTTCCAAAGGGAAAAAAGTAGGCTTGCAGCTGTCTGACTTCTTCTCCTCCATTATTAGCGGTGACGACCAGAAGGCCACCGTCACGGCTGCACTACCGGATGGGTCGGCGGACTCCCTCGGCCTCGGGATCTCCGCCGAAGCCGCCGACCAGCTTTCCGAAGTTATCAAACAGCTCCAAAATCAGGGAAACCAACAACAACAGAAAGACTCCAGTGGCGAGCATGTCAACAAAAAGAACCGCCATAAGGGAAAATACAACAGGCGGAAATTGCTGTACGACTTGTCCGTAAGGGCGCACTATGGTCTCTTGCACAGGCACGGCCTGAATGGTTCGTCACCTCTCGACAACTCATTGGCGGCAGACGAAGATAGCGCCATATCCTCGTGCGACTATTACAACAGTGGGATGCGTGCCAAATTCGACTTGAGGGAAGTGGCGGAGAAAGACGAAAACATCTTCTCTCGCTCCGCTCATTGGACGTACAAACTTTGTCCGAAGAAGTCAATGTCGCAAATACACCTGGAGCCATCGGCTATCAAAAATAGCGACGATTTGACCGATTTGGAAAGCCTGAAGCTTCCTCCAAGTTCTGCCCTTTCCAAGAGCATACAATTCCTTCTATCAGCAATTCATAACTTGGGGACGTTTCTTCCCCCCTCAACTCCCGACTATGACTCGCTCATACTTGCCGCATGGGGTCCAAACGAAGCTAAGGGACCCATGGCGGCATATGATCGGGTAGAATACTACATGGGCGGAGATCTCTGCGAAGGACCTGGCGTATCGAGAAATCGGCAGAGCAAGGTACTTTACGAAAAGGAATGCTGCGAGCGCAGGTCGAGCATGATGGAAGAGTTCTTTCACAACGATGGGCAAATCATGATACAATCAACATCTGAGCCGGAGCCGTGCAAATATATCTTGAGAGCATGCGAAATATGTCCAGCGAGGAAGGACGAAAGAAATGAGGAGTTGGACTCCGTCGCTGGCGTGACCCCCCCTGTCCATCCCTCAGACTTGGGCCATGTCGTACACACATTTCTTCAATATCCACCCGCCGAAGTGCACAGCTCGGGCGGTGGGGCGTTTCCTCCCATGCCTCCTTCGCAGATCGAGGCGAACAAACAACTTCTCCAGTCCATGTTCACTCACGCATACGACTCCTATTTTCACAACGCCTTCCCCGCGTCCGAGCTGAAGCCTCTCACGTGCAGTCCGGGGGTGTTCGACCTGGTGAAGATCCCGGCGCTGACGCTGATCGACACGCTGGACACTCTGATCATAATGGGAAACTACACTGAGTTCGCGCGCAGCGTGGAACGGCTCCGCTTTTTGGACAGGGATATGAAAGATAAGTTCCCAGCATCCCGAGAGAAGCTTCAAAGAGGCAAAGGGAAAAACGCGATAAGGGCAGACGAGGAAGGTGGCTTGTTCTCGGTCGACCAAAACGTGAGCCTGTTCGAAACGACGATTCGTGTTCTGGGAGGACTGCTCAGCGCACACCAGATGGCCGTTGCATTCATGGACAATCTCGTACCGAAAAACGAGATATGGAACGTGACGGGGACGGGAGAAGTCCTGTCGGGCGACAATAAAGCCAGTGTCATTCCTGAGGTTCCATTCGATTTGAGGAACGAGGGCCGAGATGGGTCGCACAATTGTGAATCGACGAATGACGATACCGAGAGCGATTCATGTTTGTCGGAGCCTTCACCTTGTCCCTCCGATGAACCCTGCATTGTAGACGACGATGAAGGCCAGGGGCATGCGTCAGTTGGTGTTGCAGGACGAAAGAGGAAGCGGGACAATTCTACTTGGGAGTACGACGGGTTCCTGTTAAGGCTCGCGCATGATATTGGCAAAAGACTTCATTACGCCTTTGACACCGAAACAGGGGTAGGTCGTCGTGATTGATGTTTTGCTGTCTTTGTTTTCTCTCATTCACAACTTTGCTCTCTATCAGATTCCTTATGGTACAGTGAACTTGCTTCGTGGTATCCCTCCCGGCGAAACGACGGGTGAGAAAAATCGGCCTTGTTTATTCCCATGTTCCTCTTTTTCACTCCAGCATCTCACATCCATTGTCCAACATTGTAGTTGCTTCGCTCGCTGGTGCGGGCACTCTCTCGCTTGAGTTTGAACTGCTGTCTCGCCTCACAGGCGAAGAATCCTTTGGCAAGGCCGCAAAGTTAGCTACTCGTGCTCTCTGGATCCGGCGGTCTGCAGAACTTAATCTGTTCGGAAAACACATTGACGTGAAGAGTGGCAAATGGAAAGGTTAGTTTTTCTACACCAATGAGGGCACAACGTACTATGGTCTGACCTCTCCCCCGCTCTATTGATCTTCAGAATTCCTAAGTGGCATTGGCTCCAATTCAGATTCGTTCTATGAATATCTATTGAAATACTACTCGTTGTTCCCAGATGACGCCGACTTTTGGACGATGTTTGTGACTGTCTACTCGGGCGTTCACGATAATTCGCGCTTGGGTGATTGGTATGTGGATGTCGACATGAACCACGGGCTGCACGGGCATGTCAGACAGGTGTTCGAGAGCCTGATGGCGTTTTACCCAGGCATGCAAGTATTGTTAGGGGAAGTGGTGCCATCGGCGAAGACGCTGAATGGCTTCTTTTTGGCGAGGGAGTTCTTGGGACTCCTGCCTGGTAGGTTTGCTCTGATTTCCCCAAATACGCTCTGACTGAACACTTTGCGGAAGATCTAATTCTGTGTGATCCCAAAACGTTATGACATGCCCCATCCACAGAGCGGTTCAATTTTGTTCATTGGAAAACGGAAGGCTCTGGGGATATTCACCCTCTGCGCCCTGAGCTGCTGGAGTCTTGCTACTTTTTGCATCTAGCTTCCATGGGGTTACATGGATCTCAATGCGGCCCCTGTACCAATAGCAGCTCGTCTCCCCACACGTCATCATGGCTATGGGCCGCCGACTTTGCCTTGCACACCATCCAAACACTTTCGTGGACCCCTTGTGGATATGCTACAGTTAAGAAAGTAGGACCTGCCACAACCGGAAATATAAACTTTGTCGAGGGCAATGGTGACCCCCAGAAAGAGCAAAAACGACTCAACATCCAGCACCACAATGAAATGCCCTCATTTTTTCTGAGCGAAACGATCAAATATCTCTATCTCACGTTCGATTCAGAAAACAATTTGCTTCATCGAGATTCTGAACGGGATTGGGTGTTCACAACTGAGGCACACCCGATCCATTATTCTCCCATTTACAATTCTACCACGGAAGGGGAGGATCGATTGAGCACGCAACTTTCTCAAGTTCGGTCCCTGTTGAAAGAAAGCATAGGAAACAGGCCTCCTTCAGCTGACGAGGAATTCAATGCCACAGCTATTGCAGTGCAGCAATTAGAACGTGAACAGTGGGCCAAACTTACGCCAGGGTCCATTTTTGCTGAGGACATAGCCACTGTGGGGCACGGAATCAGGTCAAGCAAACAGGCGGTCACTCTCGAGTCAGGTCCGCCTTTTGCTGCGGCGTTTGATGTATCAGCCGCTCAC
Organism: Thalassiosira exigua; assembly: GCA_036939895.1. Lineage (NCBI taxonomy): Eukaryota > Bacillariophyta > Thalassiosirophyceae > Thalassiosirales > Thalassiosiraceae > Thalassiosira > Thalassiosira exigua. The sequence continues at coordinate 9,718 of JALLPA010000104.1, forward strand.
GGTATATTCTCAGAAAATTTAGACTTGAACTTAGCTTATGCCCGTTTTGAACGACATGGCAAGGGGAATGGCACTACGCTGGGGAATCGGTGCCCCAACTTCCACCACCCCGACCTCCAATGGACTCATGCGCTACATGGGGATTTGGATTATCACTCAGGGCATGTTTCTTACTTGGTCGATACTATCAACGAGCATGATGGTGTGGATAAGCGAATGCTGACGGCTTTGGCATCGTTATGTTTTTATGGGACCGACCAGTACGCTGATGGGATACACTTGGACAATAGCGAGAGCTGTTCCATTGAAGAGGTGCCGGAGCATATCGCAGGCACCAAAGCGCCACGTGCCAAACAAAGCGCGGTGCAATCTAGTGCGCCTCTTCCTGGTTCAACTCGTTACGACATGGGAGGCGACGTTGGGTCATTCGATGTAAGCGCTTTCCCTAACGGTGATGGCTTCGTTGTGAGGCAAGTTGAGACAAAGGAACTCCTCGAGGTGTCATTCTTCCGAGATGATCAAGTACCAGATGATACGTCACGGATGGTGGTTCTAGCCGTTCTAACGCTGCCCCCACAGACCCAAGAGCCAAACAGGTCGTACTTGGCAAGCACTGGCACTTCTTCTCTACATTCTAGAAGGGTATCAGAGCTACGCCATGTGGATCGTAAAGACAAAGGTTCGTCGGGAGACGAAGCTGATCGCCAATTTGTCGATGATCATCATCGAAGGCACGTTGTTGGTGAGTTCTGAGACTTTGCCATATTTTTTTGGCTCACGTTCCGTCTCATTGTGTGCACCCCCCTAAATGTTTCCTCCCTTACTGGAGCAGTTGCTGATATGGCGGCAACTTCATTCAGATGTGAAGTGAGGATCACCAAAGTTGCGGGGGAAGATGATGCAGCCAATGATGTTGCCGATGATTTGTTGGCCACATATCCCTGTTGCCCCGCGTTTTTCGGCCAATGTAAGAGTGATGACGTTCTTGTTTACTTTTCCATTCGTCCCCTCTCTAAACTCCCCTTTCTCAATTGTGTAGCAAACGTCAACTCTTTGGTAAAAAGTGGAGGAAAGATTGTCAAGGGATCACTGAGCCCACCCCCACCTGACGACGAATTTGGGTGCCAATCTCATTATGGACCTATACCTGACCAGGACGAGCTCTGTCACATCACGGATGGACAGGGGCATGACCGATCTGATGTGCAGATAGTTCGGCGTGGCGTCTGCAGCTTTATGCACAAATCCGCCACCCATCAGCATGCTCAGGGTGTCATCGTGATGAACTCCGACCCTTACGAGCTTTTTGTCATGGCTGGCGACGATCGTTCAAAACATGGATGCTCTCTCGACCTACCTCCGTCCGTTCTTGTGTCGGGCGAGGATGGGGAATCTATTACAACATTGCTCAATGACGAGGGCGACGTTGACGCGACAATTCTATTGACCGCAAATAGCGATCCAGCAGCGTATCCCCAGGTGAAGGGTTCAAAGGATGCACTGCACTTTTTGGCAAGCAATGGGTGGGGCGTTCATGCTGTACCAAATCCAAGCGACGAGAACTCAAATAATAATGGCTGGCAGCTATTCATCACCCAGCACGACGGCCAATGAAAATAATAAAAAATTAGAGTTATTTCAATGGCGATGCCCGCAGTTGTTTCAACATCAACCTTTCTTCTGGAGGCCAAGAAGGGCAAAGGTGGTGGTTCTACTTCTTCATGCTAGCTTTCTTGAGTACCTACGTACTTTCCTTACGTAGGTATTGTACTCTCTGCTTGCCTCTTTTATTATTTTTTGGTGCGGCGAGCTGAGGAGTTGGCCCGGTGAGTTCATTTGAGACTGGCTCAGCGAGCTTTCGATTCGAGGGGAGAAGCGTCCGTTTTGAGCCAAGGCACTTCGCTAGCAATTGGTTATCGTTTGGAAGTTATATGGCTTCGTCGTTCGCCTTTGAGGGGACGGGGGAGGCGCGATGAGGCGTGAGGGGAGCTGGAGAGGAGTGTGCTGTTGAGCGTAGGGGGAAATTGAGGACTGATTTCAGCCCTAACTTTGCAGGTGAAAACGATTGGCGAGACTTCGCCTTGTCTCCCTCAACAAATTGCGATTACTGCGAGGCCCTTTGGTGCGCTGCGTGCGCTTGCCTTCGACCAAAGACCCGCCAATCTCTGGGAGAAGTTTTGGTCAACAATTTTACGTACTGACTTGAACCACCTACATTTCTCACAAACCACCTAAGGAAAAAAGGAAGCGATGAAGGAATAGACTCACATGCACGAGGCTATAAGTGCGGGGGAATAAGGAGCAGAGAGCCCACCTGAACCCGAGCTTCCTGAAGTTGGTGGTGCATTCATTCCCTGGACGAAACGCACGCATTCAGATGGAGGGCCAGGGGGGGACAAAAAATGGATCCGGGCCCCAGAAGGTCCGTCAAGCTGAAACATTTTCAACTCGGATGATATCTTTTTATTGATTGCTGCACCAACCCCCCCCTGTCTTCTTGAATTTTGTTGGCTCTATCTCCCCGAACGAATCGAAGCAGCCGCAAGACGAAGAAAATGACGGCTGCGAAGATCAAGGAAACGATGACAACAGCAGCATGGATGAAACGATTGAAATAGCTGACGATGATTTAGTCGTCCAGATTCTCGCTCGACTCGATGGCCCATCGTATAGACGGGCCTTATATCATGATGCCGGAGTAAGTTTTATCTCAAAGATCGTTCTTCCTTCCTCCTACACAGCTGACGCGCGAACTTGGGATTGTACCTCCGTCCACCGAAGACAATCAGCGAGAAATTCATTGTCCCGCGTCATTTTCCATGGAACTCAAGCGCACGCCTTTCCCAGAAAATGGCCAAAACGATGCCTCGAGACATAGATGATTTGCACGTCATCGCTCGATGCGAAGGTGTGTATCGTAATCTGGCTTCTTCGTTGCAACACCAAGGCCAATCTCATTCCAAAATCCCACCCCCACCCTCCACCTACTCACAAAAGATGAGCTTCATGCACCTTTTGGGGACTTCCAAGGCATGTTTGGTTTTGGCAGATACGAAAACGGACAATCACGAGGCAATTACAGCAACGCAGCTCCTCCTGAAACACTTCCGCCGAAACCTGGCTGCGGCATAGCTGCTGCTGCTCGGCGTTCTCATGACCCCGGCGTTCTCGAGCTCATTACCCTAACTAAGATGCCTCCTTCCATAGAAGCAATAGTTGGCGCCGAAGACCCGCGCAACTCAAATCCAATGGAAAAATGGAAGGCCGAACTTGTTAAAGACCCCTCCTACGCTGAAGCATTGTCCCACTTACCCTTTCAATGGGGGAAGACCGACGAGTGTAATCAGCCTGCTGAACAGTGCATTGATCATGTATGCGATGACAAGCTAGAAGCTGATGCTGAACAAAGCTTTGAATCGCTAAATTTGACCGAAAGGAGATTGAAGTCCAGAGCAGGAATGCAGGTAGCAAGATCTTGCATGAGGACGTGTGCAGTGTCAATGAAGGTGGGCGGAGTTAGCAGCAGATCCACGCTGTTCCCTCCAACTACTGTCGTCGAAACTCGGGGTAAAGGCGTCCCCGAGAATAAGAGGAAAGTTCTTCGCCCCATGCTTTGTTTAGCATCTTTACCACAGTCAATTCAATCTGGGCAAGTCGTGTCAGTCGAAAAGGTTTCAGAACTGGACAAAGAGGGACTTGCTTCTACCCTTGGCTCATATGACTGTAGATTTATGGACTCGTTATTAAACCCCAGAAGAGATGGCGTCATCCGAGCAAAAAAGGTTGAAGTTGGCCGCACCCGACTTGTTTGGTCAAGTCTCATCCAGGGCGATGAACCGTTCCTTCCGTCAACACGAAAGGGATTGAACTTCAACTCTCTGATCACGGGACAAAGGGTTGATGCATCGAAATGCAAGAGACCAACGCAGGTCAAAGTTGCAGTGAGGCTTGATGGGAGAATCATCATGGAAGAAGCCCTGGAAGACCGACCAAGCAACACTGCTGCCGGTGTCCGCAAGCGCAAACATTCGACAAGGCAAGCAGAAACTGATATCCGAGCGGTCAAGTTGCAAGTGCAATGCCCCGAATCTCGCACGGACGAGGAGATCAATGCTGCTCTGCACTACGGCTTGTCCAACAATCCGGAAGAGAATCAAGAAATGACAGTGATTGAGAGAGGGGCTGGAAGTGGATCTGTTGTTTACCTTGAAGTGGGGGCTCAGTCTTCTTGCAGCTCTGATGTTGATAGAAATGACATCATTGCAACTCTTTTGAAGTTCAACCAGAAGAAGTCATTGCAGAAGAAACCCAAACGCAGCGCGTCCGTAGATGCCATGTCTCTTCAAGCTGTGCACTCATTTGGAGGACGCCAGGTTATCAGAAAGTCCAACTCTCCACGATTTGCATCAGTGCCCCTGGAAGATGGCCTGTTACGAGCAGTGTGTCTGATTCCAGGCAACATGCCTGGAACGGCAATCCATCAGATCCTCAGAGATATGTCAGAGGAAGAGACCAGGAAACGCTGTTCTGTGTGCTGGAGCAACGAAGGCTATGGGGAGCAAGGAGTGTTGAAGTGTGTCAAATGTGGCCTAGTGGCCCACCGTAACTGTTGCCTGCACAAAGGACAACTTTCTTCCGAGAGTCATCCTCTTAGCCCCGTTGAGCAGAGCGATGTAAGAAATGGCGCTGTCCCAACAAATGGAAAATCTCAGGTCGACACAGAAAGCTCTTGGGCATGCGCTGTGTGCTGTCATTACAAAGAAACATGCAGAAATGCTCCAATGCCATCACGTTTCATCGATGGGGAAACCAGGGATAATGTTGTTGCGAGTAGAAACGCAAACATGCCTGGTCCGCGCTGTTCGCTGTGTCCCCACCGAGGTGGCGCGATGTCTCCGCTGGAGTCAAACGATTTGACAGGTCATTCCAGTAGATGGGCTCATGAAGTTTGTCGAGTTTGGAGTGGTCTCGACCTCTCAGCAGACAACGAGGAGCAGTCATCGGTCTTGGAGAATTATCCTTTATCAACAGTTTGTGCATTATGTGGAACAGGCGGAATTGCAGGGCTAACGAGATGTGCCGCACGTGGTTGCCTCGTCGCATTTCATCCGATGTGTGCTCTCCTTGCCTCCAAGGTAGGTATAGATGACAGCGACAGTAAAGCCAAGACAGTCAGAACTAGGAAAACACGCCACACTGAACAAGTAGCAGAAGAAAAGAAATCAGGTATCAACGTTGACCTTGAAGCAGACAAGAAGCTCTGCAAGGAATATGTCTTGCAACTGGTCCAATTATCAGAACCCGCCGGTTGCTCCAGAGAAGAGGACAGCACGACAATCATTCCAATAGCTTTTTGTGGCATTCACAACCCCAGTCGGGAGGATTCTCTCTATGGCTGTCTCCCTCGTGGCCCAGCGCTTTGAGGATGCTTCTGAGAACATGCGCGCTACTTTTTGAGGGCGCGGAAACAAACGTGGAATGAAAGTTTCAGATAGTGCAATGGTGGCATGTTAACGCCATGAAATACTAAGTCCAGTTCTCTACCCGTGCTCTCGTTTTGCTTTCATCCAACATAGTTCTTTGCATCACGTTTATTTGACTATCTCCGCGATGAAACCACTCTGTGTTCAGACTCAAAATTTATCGTAATATCCATTTCGAGTGAAGCCACCGTCAACAGATATCACTTGCCCAGTAATGTAGCCGGACGCGGGAGTGCACAAAAATGCCACCAATGATGCAACCTCACTCGGGTCTCCTACTCTTCCGAGAGGTGTCCGTTCGAGTACAGACCTAACCAAATCGTCCAAATATCCATATGTTTTTGCGCAAGCGATTGAAATGAGAGATAATATAGCAAACATGCAAGGCGACATCGTAAGGAGTGGAATGACATGACTTACGCCTTATATGCTTCGTTCTTCAATACTTGTCTCGCGAGAGGAGTATTAATGTACCACTGCCCAAGCATTGAAAGACTGAGTATAGCAGTGGCATCAGAGAGAAACAAAGATCAGTGCATTTGGTCACGCACCGGGGAAACACAGTTGACACGGATACCATCCGGTCCCCACTCGCAAGCAAGGTTGCCGGTGAGTTGATTCATCGCCTGCGCCAGATACATGCATCGACACAAGAAGAAGACCAAGAATGCATTGAGCAATGAAACTATGCAAAAGGAATAAGACTGAAGCCAAATGACTTTGACTTACAGCCTTGGTCATAGCGTAGATTGTCCCAGTTTTGATGCAAGTGACTCCCGCAACGCTTCCGATGTTAACGACAGATGATGTTTGAGGTGCATCGTGCGAGAAGGATTTATCCCAGGGTCTCTCGGAATGTCGCTTCAAGTAAGGATGGCATAGCTTCGTCAGTTCAAAAGCAGATTCTAAGTTTGTCTTCATGACACTGCCCCCGAACCAAAGGATGAATGGATTACAGCGATGCAGATGTCAAACCTCAAAGAGTGATGGATGCAAACGCAACTTCTTGAATGCAACACCCACGTACAACTCGTAGTCTGCCTCCGTGTAATCCACCGTCTTCTTCCGAATGTTGGATCCGACGTTGTTCACGAGGACGTCGAGCTTCCCCCCGAACTTCTCCTCGACTTGCTGCCTGAGCGTTTCTCGCCCCTCCGGGGTCGATACATCGGCGACGACCCCCTGGACGCCAAATCCGTGCTGGTCGTTCCACTCGAACAGTCGATCGGCGAGTTCGTCTCCATTCCTAGAGCATGTGAGGACGCGACATCCCAGCGACGAAAGCTAAACGGCATTGAGTGCGGCGTCAATGAAGAACGATGCAACTGCCGCCGAATATAACTTTTTTGGGCTTACTTGTGTCACTATGGCAGCGCCTTTGTGGACAGATGATGTGTGCGAAGAAAGATCAGCATTAACTTTGGCGGCATGTATTGAGAAATCAAGCGAGCTTCAATCACCTATTCCCTTAGTCCCTCCGGTTACCAGCGCCGTCTTTGACTCTAATCCCCAGAAGCCGGGAGGAGGCGGCTTCAACTCAGAGCCGGACGCATGGACGACGACCGGCACGGCGGCGAGCGAGAGAACGAGGAGCCATAGACGGATAGCGCCGGCGGTGATAATCAACTCCATAACGATATTGTTTTGAGCAGTCTGTACGGGGGCTGAACAATGAACGAGGAAGTGCGGGGGAAATGCGGAGGCGGAAGGCGGAGGAAGCAACAAGCAAGCTACCCCAACGAAACGAAAGGCAAACGTGAAACAAGAGGCAAATTACATATGTTTGAATGTAAAATGCACGTACGATATCGCTAGAGCACGTCATATCTTTACAATTAGAAGCTTTTTTAATGATTGGCGATCAATATGTAAAATTAATCAAGACGATATTAGCCATGAATAATGATTTATCGCTTTCATCAGCGATGCCTTTTTGTCGCGCTCGCGCTCACATCGCGCAGAGCGTTTCATCGTGTTCCGGGGCGAATCGGGAGCTCGCATATCAACTTTCATTTTTTATTACTCACGTGTCTTTCTAGCAAATACAAGCTATTCAAAATGATAAATGAAGAGGCAAATTCGTTTTTTGCCTTCTGTTTCAAGGGGGTAGCCTGTGGGTCTTCTGCAAAGGCCTACCAGGCCTGTACAGAAAAACTGCAACACTCATCAAGCTGTGCGCACACAACAGCTGGCTACCGCAAGACTGGGACTGGCCCCTCATTTGTCACGCTGCGTGGGATTTTGGAGTCAACCAGGAGGATATGTCTGTCATCATACACACGGTGAGGAACTGCGCGTGCAACATACTACACGATCTATAACACGTCAATCTGCTCAAGGCTACAGATCATGAGCATGTAGCTCCCCCATCCACTACACGCAATAATCAAAGGGACTGGAAGCAGCGACTAATACTGCCAAGCTTGTAGCTTGTCCAAGGACACTGCGTTTGGGAATAACCGGGAGACACGGATAGGTATCACAAGCGGGACATGCCGTCACATTACCTTCACCTCGGCAGCCCATTGCTGAGACAGACGGTGACCAACCAATGCAAAAATGAAAACATGCCATACCCCAAGGACCCCACAAACATGAAGGAGACGAACCACAGCTGGTTAACCAACGTCGTAGAATGGGTGCTGTAGTTCACCGTGTGGAGTGGCACGCTCGCGGCTCCAGGGAACAGGAGATGCAGATAGCCGAGCAGGCCGACCCACCCAGCCCAGAAATCAAAGTACGTCTTCGTGGCACAGCAGGGGCTACGAAGTGTCTGGCATCTGGGCACATTAGTAACAAGAAGGATCCCGGACGGATGGAGGGAGGACGCAGGAGTGCGCAAAAAATACGTTTTTGAGTACCATGTGTAAGGAGGAGAAGGAAGGAGAAGGGAGAAAACACACACAACAACACACACACAAACTACTATATGTCGCACACACATCACCCCCACTGCACTCTTTGTTTTGAAAATGAACACGCGCTGCGCCGAAGCCCCCAGGCAAAGTGTATTGTTCTACGTGAAAAATTAAGCATCGAAGCAAAAAGAGTACAAAAACGGCGCAAATAGGTTTTAATTTTAGCAATAAAACTGAACTGAACTGAACTGAATTATTATGTGTTTTTTTACACCTCAAAATGGCACAGAGGTAATCACAAACAGCTTGCTCAGCACAAATCGTTTGATCACACAGGTGATCATAGCATGGTCTTTCTAAATCATGAAACGAGTTCAGGCCTGTGAAAAATACGTTAAAAATCATGCATTAATACGTCATAGGACTCCGTTTTGTTTCCAGTATTTGTGTGATTGCAGTAGTATATTCGTACAGTAAACCAGGATTCGATTTGATGTTTCAGTATTTGTTTTTTTTGAGTTGCAAGACATTAAAGTTAATCTGATAACCAAGCTACTAGAGAATCCTCCCTTTGTAGATATCAAAGCTGTTAAGGCGCATCAGGAACAGCAACCTACAAAGCCAGCAACTTCAGGGCAGTAGGCCAGGTGACAGGCAGTCTGCTGTCGGCTGTCGCGGCGCTGGGCTGGGCTGCCAGCCTGATGCACCAGGAAGGGCGGTTGCAGACACAGCAACCAAGGCTGGGATATCTGTGGCCATTTCTGGAGGGGAGAACGAAGACCACTGGCGTGAGGATTAAGGCCTGTAATGTATGGAGAGCTACTGACATGGACGGCAGACTCTGCGGAGGACAGGTGTATTGATCAAGGTGGGGAATTGTTTTTGATTGCAAACAATAGTAACGGTGACCGAAGAGACCAATAGGGTCACTCGTGGGCGTGGGGGGGGGGGGGGCTGTGTGAGACCGCTGTCACGAAGGGTGGGGATAGGCCGGATCCACTGAGGGTGGAGGATAAGAGTAGAGTGCTGCTGGCTGGTCGAGACCTGGAGCTCCGCTAGCGTGGAGTGAAACCAGGAGTGCTGTGCCACTACCTGTGGGCAAGTGCATCTCGTAATGTCGCTGGAGGGCTGGTGCCACCAGCTGGTGCTAGAGCTGGAGGGCAACTGGCGCAGCAAAAAAGCTGGCACCTCAAATTTGGCCACTGGCAGGAGCAGGCAAGACCAAGAAATATGCGGGTGTGGGCGATTAGCTCCCTTAGGGGTTTCTAGTGCAAAAGCAACCCTAGAAAGAAGCTGTCGAGGATGACGTTGATCCGATGCCAAAGGTCCAATGGCATGGTGGATAGCACGACCCTGGTACAACAATTAAGGCTAGCTGAGGTGTTGACGTCTATTGGCATGTCAGGGGATAACAGATGAGTCTGGACGTGCTGGCGATAGGGAAGACGCCTCCAGCAGCCCGTGTGATAGTACCACTAGGGACTATGATACTGTAGATGGCAGGTGATTCTACATAGATGTGCTGACTTGGTCAGAGATGCTGGATGAGGCTCCTGGGAGTGGCAATTGGGGGAGCGAACATGACCGGGAGGACTGATACGATAGATGAGTTGGCTTGTGCCTTCTGAACAAACTTGGATGTATGGTTTGCCTACACAAATAATACATTATAACACCAACATTAGAGTGTTCTATCACAATTTTAGGCAAAACTGAGCAATCTCTTGATCTTTCTCTCTTATTTCTTCGTGGGAAACGAGAAACGAGCTAAAGAGATCTAAAATAAGATCCTCAATGCAGCTCTCTTGAGTCGTGTCGAGAAACATGATCCTGTTGAACACGTTGTTCTTGCAATTTTGTGCAATAGTGTAATTAAGCTATGTTTGCCATCTGTCGCACACTATTTGACGCACATCAGCAGCGCCACCCAGTTTGATTGAATCTTTTCAATTTTCAATTAATGCAAATTCACGAAGTGTGAGCCCTTGCAACCTCTACTTCCAAACCAAGGTTGCTGTAGGCGAATTCGTTTCGAACAAGAACGAATGGTTTGCCGTTGCAGACAAGCAGTTCGCTGAAAGACTTTTGCATATTTGTCAGGTGCTGGATACTGCTTTTGCCACCATCTCTCTTCCTGTTTACCCTAGACATTTCTGTCTTCTTTGACCCCTATGTTGTAGACACTGTGAGGGTTGTAATATTTCGTGCTATAATTGAGCTTGTTCTTGATGCAGGTATTCTCACTAAAAATAACCTCGCCGTTTCGATGAATGACCTGCTAAGCAAAAATTATTGATCGACCTGCTACTCTTTGATTGGAGCATTTTCGAGGTTATTGAAGCTCTGGGTGTTACTTTTCTGTGGGTATGACCAAATCATTTTTGTTTTTAGGACAAGGGTGGCCGCAAAGGAACCATAGATTCCAGGATATTGTTACCACGTACAATGCTGTAAAACCCTACGTAGGAATCTCTACTGTTAAACTCCCCCCTCTGACCACCGCTGCGACCATGACGGTCGGTGCCCCCCTAGGCTGAGTGCCCCCCGATGCTCCTACCTTCAGGAAGGCCCCCAACGTCTCTGTCTCTGTGCTGCCAACACTGACCAAGACATGCAACTCATGAATTTTTACCCGACAAATTTACAGAGATCTGCCCCTTCTGATCTGGAACCGGCACCGCATAAGAATTTTCTCCACCCCTACCTCATCTGACCTCCCCAGCTTGCATATCGGGTCCGGCCCAATATTAGCCAATTTGTCAAAGTGGCCAAATTTCAATTCTGAG
>JALLPA010000105.1:0-20979 GCA_036939895.1 Thalassiosira exigua
CTCCCGCTCTGCTCCTGGCCTTGGGTTCGGAGAGGTATGATGCGTCGGAGTGGATGGCCAGAATCATGTCGGAGGCCTTGTATGTGAAGACTGCCTCTTCATGGCTTGCTGCATAGTCCAAAAATTGTTTGCATTTTTTCATTGTGGCCTTGGTGTGATGGGCCTGTTTCGATGCAATGGCGCTAATCGCGGTGAGCATGGTAGCGTCCACTGCCCGCGCGTAGAACAGAAAAGTTCCTGTGACCTGCATGATAAATTTCTTGTCCGCTTTGGACAGGGGGGGGGATCGTCCTGTAGTTGTGCATGATACTGTACCTTTGCTCCATAATCGGGGGGGGCGTATGCCCATGCTTGGTTGTGACATTTGGTGAGGCTGTGTTGGAAGCGCTGGATTGCGCGCTTTACTTATCCTGGCGTTGAGAGGTGCACCTCCCGTTTCTCGTAGTCCCAGTCCATGGTGACGCCGCAGTATAGATTGCCTTGTTCTTCATTGTTCAAATCGTGGGTCAATTTTAGAGGCCGAACCCGTATTACCACTCAAAACATTTCTCTCCAAATCCAAATATTTTTGCTGGACATTGTTCTCTAAAGTCAATGTAACAATGTACCAAAAATAATTTTCGAAAAAAAGGCTGGAAGTGTAGTTTTTGGTCACTAAAAGTTGCCATTTTTGGGATCTAGTGGTAAGCATGCTGTTTTGCCCATTTTCCAAAATGCCCTAGGGTGGCCCAATTTCAAAGACGAGTGTTAATACCAGCCCAACTAGGTCCCAGTATGATGTCATGAAAGTTTGGTTGAGAAAAATTGGTGGGTTCCTCTCCGTTTGGGGACCAAACGTGCGTTTTTTGGGGGTGGATACATACCGAAGGTACTTATATCCAATACCTAATTTTTATCTAATTTTTGTTACCATTGAGGATACTTTATACATGGGACCTGATAAAAAAGTAAATATCCAAATTTTTACCTACAAACATGAGAACTTTCATGCAGTGTCAAACCTAAGATGTCGACGGAGTGTTTCGCGGGACATAGTGGTGCATCACCAAAGATCGAGAGCCTACCAAGTCATCAAATACCTCAACTATAATTGATTCTAACATTGTTGACATTCCAAGTAACTGCTTGCTCTATTTTCAATACACACAATAGGTAGTCCAACAGCCACAAATTTTCTGATGCTGATTGCTGCCGAGCCCGTTTCCTCGTCCTAGTGTCGTCCTACCGTTCCCCCATGGCCCAAAAATGCGCGTCCCACTCGTCCCCAGACGCTACAACGTGTGGGAAACTTCCTCATTTGATTTCGAGGCTTTGGGGGGGGGCGGGGTCGGCACTGCCATGGCCCAACCTACAACATAATATGGTCCTTCCTCAAAGCCTCTGCCGCCCAAAAACGTGCATCCCGCTCATCCTCTCTATCTCGAACGTGCGGGACACGCTTTCCTTCGATGGCGAGGCCATGGGAGACCAGGGCCAGCCATGCCGCGCTCGACAGCCCCGCTGTTGCCTCCACATGGCCCATAGCCATGGCTAATGTTGTCCCCGGCATCCTCATAGCCTTAACCACACGCGTTCCCCCCCTCCTAACCGTCCGGAACGCGTTGGAAGCGATCCAGGCCGGTTAGGAGGCCCAGGATGGCCAGGGCCAGCAGTGCCGTGGCCTCAAACCATTCCATGAAAAAATATTTTTGTTTGCCTGTAGGCGCTCATCCCGTCGCACCCCCTCCACCCCCAGTGTCCCCCCCTGGCCCAGCCGCCCGCCCTTCTCATATTCGACGTGTGTGGCGGGGAGGGAAAGGGCCTATTGGTTGTTAGTTCCAGGCCATGTAAAAGTTTAGACCCAATTTTAGTCTCGCCATATTTTTAGGTTGCCCGCAGGCGCTCTTCCCGTTGCACCCCTTCCATCCTCAGCGTCACCCCTTGGCCCAGCAGCTTGTCCTGCTCGTATTCGACGTGTGGGACGGGGAGGAAAAGGGCCTATTGGTTTTTAGAGCCAGGCCATGGAAAGGTTTAAACGCAATTTTCGACCAAATGAAATATGACAGTAAAGGGTTAGAACGAAGCTCAGGGACAACACGAAGAGGAACGGCCCCGTGGGGCGCAGCCTGTATGCACCAGTTCCAGCATGAGGAGGTAGGATCCAAGATTGGGGTTGAGCCCATACACGCCGGATATAGTAATGCGAACCGAAGGAAATATTGGGCTCAGACGGAACGGAGAACGACATCACGTATTATGGGATGAGGCATGTGAAGATGAACCGACAGAGAGGCGTCGGGTAGATGAATGTAGAGAGAGTATAGATGAGAGTGTAGGCATCGGTGATGCCACAACTTTGATAATTGTAAATAGTGAAGAGTAACACCATCTCTGAGATTCAACTTGATTGTAAGGACTCAATCTCAATAGCTTATTTTTTACCAATTTCCTGCAAACTTTTGGTTGAAGTGTGTAGAATGATCCATCATAGTTATTTATCACAAATTTAATAGTAGTATCTGACCTTTTGGTGTAAATAACGTACTTCTGATTCTCAATATCAAAATTGTTTTGGTCATTTTATCCATAATATTTAATAATTTATCATTAGTATTCTCTAATCATTGATCATAAATTATTTGATTGTCAATCATAGATTGATGATTTACTCTTTTGATGCAGAAAAGTTGGCCCTCATCATCCAACACATTTTAAGTAAATAAAATCTAGTTCATTCAACTCCAAAGTTAAATTGTGTCCAATTAACAGTGTATATCTGGCAAACAGAATTAAAAATAAAATATCTAACAATTTGTTTCAAACATTGACTGAAACAGACTAATTTGATCTGTTTCTACGTTCCGTTGAGATCAATCAAACAGCAAATTCATTCTACGTGGAAAGTTTCTCGTGATGAGTAAAACATGGAAATTATAACAGAAATACAGTGAGGGCTAGTGATTGGAAGTTTCTTAGTTCTCATGACTCACCTAAATTATAACTGGCTTTTTGGCAGCTTTTAAAGAAATCTGGGGGGATTTATAAAACTTATGGGATGTTAGATGGATTGTTAGGCTAAACACACACACAAATTAGTGTATCGTATGACATTCAAAGAGATTGGTTTGTGCAAGTGACCAACGATGACAGCTCAACCTCTTTGAACAGAACAAACACCAACTTTACCTTTTGTAAAATGCTCAGACAAAAAATAACGTCACGGTGGTGTCATTATGACATCATGATGATATTTTCACGACATCATCATGATGTCGTCGTGATGTCATTTTTACATCATTCATTGTCATTTAGATCTAAACCATATATTTGACGTGGTGCCCACATGAATTTGGTGGATATGGAGAGGGTGTCAATTCAACTGTTAAATGAATGAATCAATTTAATAGGGGGGGATTTTCTCTGGCTAGATTTCAGTCTATGGACCTACCAGTTGGGCCTCTGCTTTTGTTGGTACCTTTGTCAGAGGTTTATGACCATTGTAATTGATGAAAAAGTGCATCGCAAGCTTCATAGAAGCTTTATTTCTAATCTCGAGCTTGAGCTTGCAAAGCACAAGCACAAGCCACGAACAAAAATAGCCCCCCGTCGTCTAAAGAAAAGATGAAGTTGGATCACAATTTCAAACAGAGTTTCGTGTGACTCAGGTTGTTGCCCAACTTCAGAGCCATGTGGTTTGTTACGGTTGTGGCATCCTGCGGGATTGCACCCTCCAGTGAATTGAAAGTCTCCTTCCATGGGGCCTCAGAACTGTCCCTTTGAAAAGTTGTTAGATCTGGCAGCTGGGCAATCCCTGAGGGTAGTGCTCCCTATGGAAGTACATCCTGCGTCTGGTCTCCTCCTTTTTCTTTTTCTTTGCTACTTCGATCGTCGCCAGAAACGTCTGAGCATTTGCCAAGGCTCTGTGAAATAGAGGTAGGAGGTTTTGAGGGATTATGACCACGTATCATCAAGTGGCAAAAGAACGTTCACACTGTCACGTTCACCTCCTCTGAGCAGAGGCGATAGATGTGGTGGACTTCTCCAGTGATGTACCCTGCTGTGATATCCAGGGGGTTGGCCGGATTTGGCGTGATGAAGATATATAATGCTATTTTCTTATATAAAAGAGTGGTTTTGAAGCCACCGTATTTGATACTGATTGTTGAGTCCAAAAACTACCAACTCGGACAGTTATGTAAACTCCCACTCGAGATAGCCTTCGTTCATCGACTTTTCAAGTCGGCAAAGTCGTGTCTCATGAGGACGTTCACCATACACCAAAGACGTCGTCTATGTACTGAAGAAAGATGTGAAGTTGCAGCATGAGAGTGGGGATAACATCATCCTGTTCGTGGAGTCCTTGAAAGAGTGTGGCCCAGACTAGGGGCACAAGGGATACCCATCACAGTTCCCAAGATCGATGTCAGGTAGAGGTCTCCGAAGCGGAAGATAATATTGTGTATTACAATCTCCAGAGCTGCTAACAGCGCTTCTGGGTTGTAGTGGTGGAACTTTTATTGTGTCCAGTCCAGCCTCAAGTAGGCTGTTATTAGAGCAAGAGCAATATTACTGTTGATGTTAGTATACACTGACTTTTTTTGTCACAGGTGATCAAAAGAGCCCCTGGTGGCAATCATTTCCTCGTAAGTATTGCCTTGAGTTCAAAGGAGTCCTTGAGATAGGTAGGGGCTGCCTTCGCAAACGACTGGAGCATGATATCCACCCATTTACAAAGAGGTTGGACAAGATTCACACAGTCTGGTACCACTGACTGCTTTTTCATGGGGGTTTTGTGGATTTTATACATGAGGTAGAAATATCCAAAGGGGTCTGATGAATTGTTGCCAGTCTGATTCAAGATGTAGAGTCTTGATTCCCTATAGACTTCTTTAACAAATTTGAAGGACCAAAGATGAATATCCCTGTGCACGTTGTTGACAAGTTGATCCGCTTCAACCTTGGTCAAATATTTGTAGGTGAAGGTGCCACTGAAGTGGGCTAGGGCATCTCATGTATATCAAGCAGATTTGATTGCACATGGCTCCAGGTTCTCATAAGAGAGTGATAGCCCTGATTGGCTCCCTCTCTTGACGCTGCTTCCGAGGACTCCCATTTGGCACGTCAAAAGGTATCTTTCAATATCTTCTTTTGAGGCAGATCTTCCAATTCCCTTCCGAGTGCCAGATGCTCTTCTTGCTCCAAGGGATCATGACTATGGTGGTCTATCTTCCCCTTGGACGTCAAGCTCTCTTTTGT
Organism: Thalassiosira exigua; assembly: GCA_036939895.1. Taxonomy (NCBI): domain Eukaryota; phylum Bacillariophyta; class Thalassiosirophyceae; order Thalassiosirales; family Thalassiosiraceae; genus Thalassiosira; species Thalassiosira exigua. The sequence goes on from JALLPA010000105.1 coordinate 5,236, forward strand.
GGTGCTCCATGGACGTTCGGACTCGCGATGTAAGCGGCGGATATGTTCAGCGGCCGTGCTTGGCAAGCTGGCTGCAACCAACAAAGATTGCAGTGTCTTTGAATCAGTTTATAACGGGATGACAAAGCAAGTGGGCGCGTTAGTCAAATGCATTCCCCAGAGGTTGCAAAAGTTGAGCATGATGTACCCAAATCAAGTCTATCACAGCTGGCCTGTCGCAGCTTTTTGTGATAAGATTCATTCTCTTTCCCTGATTGTCACGCTCCTTTGCCAGGTGGTGCAGAATATTGAGCTAGCAAGGCCATGATCATGCTGGATAAAGTCAGTGACGATGGCATACTTCTCGCGGCCGATTTTGAACGACGAAGACGAAAGGCATCTCCAAGGGATCGCATTGCATTACGACAAGCAGAGAGGCTTTTCTGGTTGCTGTCGCGGTGCATGTCAAAGACAGTTGGTTTGAGAAAAGGTACTATAAATATCGTAACGGATATACTGTGGCCTCATTTGGGTACAGTGTCCTCGGGATTGTACCAAAGGAACGAGTCAAAATATTTTTGTCCCGCCCATGAGCCTGGTTACAATAAATATGTATTCGTCTCAAGTGTGGAATTAAACATCGCTTTGAAACAACTGCTGCTTGCATCCTACAAGCTTCCGGCAGTGTGTATTTTCCAACAAGACAGAATGGGTGAACAGGGAACATCCAAGACCAGGCAAGAAAAGCCATTCTGGTTTTCTATAGATCGTACGTCGGTATCGTACCAAAGACCAAATTCCAATCGTTCCAAGGCCACTCACACAACAATCTTTCTCATTTCTTGAATTAAATTGGCGATGGTTCAAGCCCTACGGAAATTTTAAGTACATACAGCTCTTGAATTCACAAGTCACCATCTTGGAACCTTGTATCAAAGCGATGTGTCATCTACACAAGTGCCAATACAAAGAAGATGCAACAACAGCAAGAGGCACAGAAAAAACATATCAGTTCACAAGTTTGCATACTGAAAAAGAGCCGGCACTTGTGGATTGAGCTACTGATTGGCGTAGGCTACGATCCCAAATCCAACAGCAGCTGCCTCACAAGCACCAACGACGGCGTCTTTGTTTGGAGCGATAGAACGATGAAGAAGCTTGGTGAGTTGGGGGTTTCGGGGACGTTTGAGGAAAAGTAGCTTAACTAGTGTGGGGGATGATTGAGTTGATTTGTACTTACTCATGATGGACAGGAAGGACCAGATCGTAGAGGCGACACCCTCCCATCAATTTCTGGGGACACTAAACTTAAGTTAGAGTAGCTCTTTGGCAGCTCAGCGAGCCCGAATCTCGTCCCGACGTGCCAGGTTTTGTGGCATCATCTCTGAAGCCGCCCTGAGACCGGCGATCGTCGTGGAGAGGGAGCGAAGGTGTAGTTTGTCACTAAATCTGATATTATACTACCTACTACACTCCCCCTCGGAAAAGATTATGGGGCTTTCAACCCAGAAGCTTGTTCCGCCAACCTACACCTCGGTTTTGAAATTAGGAACCCGTTCCCGCTCTCCCTGGTGCAGTTGTGCCGTATTTGCATCCTTCTCTTCCGTATTAGTGGTCATGTTCCTAATTTCACCAAGTGAGGGGCAAAGCCCACAATAAATTTTCTCCCGCAAATCCCAAATTTGCTCGAGAGCGGGAGGCGGGGAGATGATGAGTGACACGCCACAGCCACAGCTAGCCACATCAAAGTAAGATCACAGCAAAACTGCCGTTGCCGTCGCTGCCGCCGCCGCCCCGTCGTCGCTGTCAGTGAAACGACACAACAACCAACCCTACGGAGGGATCCCCGGAACAGGGAAACGGAGACATCTCTTCCGGGGCTGCTTACATTTCGCCACAGTCGTCCACACAACAACAGAACCGCGGTCGAAGCAACAACTCGTCAGAGAGCGGGAAGCGCTAACCCATTGTTGTTCTTTTCTGCACAGGCGAGCCGCTCTCGTGAAGGGTCGAACGCTATAGCCGGAGAGGGGGGAAGGAGGGCAGGCAGAGGAGGAGGAGACCACTGCTTTGCCGTCGCTGCCGCTGCCGTTGCCGTTGCCGTTGCCCCGAAACCCAACTACTACCCCATGGGCTTCTTGCAGAGGTATTCAAAGGCGATTCGTCCCAATCCCTTCGTAAAAATATCCCCAAGCTGCTCCTTCGATTCGATCTTGGTAAGCACGACGCCGCGAGGCTCCAGCTGAGTGCGAAACCAGTGATATTTCACTGCGTAATGTTTGGAGCGAGGCGTCATGCGACGCGGCTCAAGCTGCCCGAGGAGCAGGGCGCCGACGTTGTCCTCGTGTACGCGGACGTGAAAGCGCGATTTGTCCTGGACTGGCAGGCCGAAGTGCTGCCCAATTTCTTTGACCAAGTCCATGATTGGAAAAAGGTCGCGGCAGGCTGTGCTCAGAGCAACATACTCGGCCTCCATCGTCGAAAGAGCGATTTCCGTCTGCAATTTGCTCTTCCAAAGGATGGGGCAACCAGCAAGCGTGATGACATAGCCAGTTCGGCTGCGAGCGCAATGCGGATCTTGAGGATGTTCGTGACCCCAAAGACCAGCGAAGTCAGCGTCGGGATAACAGTCGATGGTCAGGTCGTCGCTGGGATCGAGGATCAATCCTTTGTCCATCGTGCCCTTGAGGTAGCGTCCGATGCGTTTGACAGCAGCCTCGTGTGACTTCTTTGGCTCGAACGTGTACCGGGCGCACTGGTGGATGGCAAAGGCGCAGTCGGGGCGGGTATGGTTCAAATAATGCAGCATTCCAACAATGCTCGCATAATTGAAGCTGCCCGTCGCAGGTTCGCCGTCGGCATCGCGAGGAAGGGCTGCTTGTTCAGCTGGTGTGGAACAAGCAGTAGAGAACTTGCTGCTGAGGCCGAGACCTTCGACGACGCGCTTGATAAGGCCAGGCTGAGAGAGAAAGGTCTTGTTCCCGTCGCGCTCGAGCTTAAGGCCGAGATAGCCTTCGGCAGTGCCCTCTTTGCGAAGTCTGACGTCATCGTTTTGGAGAGCGGCGATGAGTTGGTCAATGGCTTCCTCGCTGCGGCCATAGATCAGCACATCGTCGACATAGATGATTGCAAGAATGTCCTCGCCGAGGAAAAGGCAGGGATCGAGGTTCGAAGGTTCAAGCCCTTGTTTGCGCAGCTTCTCAGTCAGGTACTGAAAGAAGTATCTGGGACTTTGACGCATGCCGTAAAGGCAAGTTTTCAAACGCAGGACCTTGTTCTTGCCTTGCTCAAAGCCGCGAGGCTGGGCCACGTACACAACTTCGTCTGGAGGAATCGGCGCCGTGACGAATGCTGCTGTGATGTCGCACTGCGCCGAAACTAACCCTTCCTTGGCCGCGAGGATCATAACTGTGCGAATCGTCGACCAATTCACAACAGGTGACCAAGTCTCCCAGTAATTGACGCCGTGCTGCTGCCGATCGCCACGAGCGCAGAAACGCGCCTTAAACTTCTTGATCAAGCCGTCAGGGAAACGCTTGATTTTGAAGGCCCAAGTGGAAGGTAAGACTTTCATGTCTGGCGTTCTATCGACGAGTTCCCATGCGTCCATATCGTCGACTAACGTTCCAAGCTCGACTTCCATTGCCTTCCAAAACTCTGGAGCGAAGGGGCCATTCATAGCCATCTCCCACGAAGGATTGTCCTCGTTGTACTTGGAAACCTTGGCTTGGAGAAGGCGTGGGTCGGCGAGCTCCACGAGGCTTGGATGCCAATAATCGCGAGTTAGGAAGGCACCAAGGTGAGCAGTGTCTTTGGCAAGCCAAAGATCTTCCAAAATTGGCATTGCTGCAACGAATGCTTTCGTGAGTTTTGTCTCAGGATGAAAGCCGCTCGGTGGAGAGTGGCCAAGGTTGGCAACAGATGATGGGGGCTGTCCCCAAATTCGCGCGTTGGAATAAGCCGAGGGCTCAAACTCGTCAGGAGGAGTCTGAGATCGAGTTCGGTGCGCTACAGGCTCATCTAGTCGCCAAGTGACCCGCTGCGCACGACTCGGTCGAGCTCCCCCTGGAGCCAATGTTTCGTCGTGCGAAGCTCCCCCTGAAGCAGAAGTTGCTGGGTTGCGTGGTGCAGCTCCCCTTGGACGCGACGTCTGGGAAGANTTTTCCCCATCATCACTTCTCGTGTTGATTGTTGAGTCTTCACTCTTCTTGCTCCAAGGGATCATGACCATGGTGGTCCATCTTTCCCTCGGACGCCCAGCTCTTTTATGTGGTGCTCCATGGATGTTTGGACTCGCGAGGTAAGCGACGGCTTTGTTCGGCGGCCGCCCGAGTGGTTGGCCGCGATGTCCGCCGTCGCGCTGCGCTTGCGAGCTCGGGGCTTCGCGCCCGGCTCGCCGTCGATTCGTCCGCCGCTTCCGGCTTCGCCGCCGAAATTGTCGCGCCGCTGTTGTCCCGGCCGACTCATCGCTCTCCGCTATCGCCTCGTCGGCTATTTGCTCGCCGGACTTGCCCAGTGGACTCCCACGTCGATTGTGCCGTTGTCCTGGTTGATTCGTGCCGGCGATGGCTTGCCATCCTCCATCGCTTCGTCGGTTGCCGGATTTGCTCGATCGACCTTCGCGTCGAAGGGCCTGCTGGTCGACCCGTCATTGCTGGATCCACCAGCGCGTTGCCATTTTGGCGGACGACGTGACTCCATTTGCACCAGCTAGGCTGGCCCCATTGCTCATCGCTCTACCTTCGACACCGACATTGCTGGCTGTGCCAGGATCGCCATTGCTGGCGGGATTTTCCCGGCCGCTCTTTTGCTCCTTGGCTTCGCCGGGGGTGTGTTTGTGCCAGCCTTTGTGGCCCTACTCATTTGCTCTGACCCTTATCGTCTGAGCCATTACTCTGTCTCCAGGACTTCAGGGGAGAAGGAGGGATGAGATGTCTCTATGACGATGCCATCCCCACCACCCATCAGGTTTCGTCGCCTTACGACGCCGAACCATCTCCGTTGACCTTGCGCTGTTGCGACTTGAATCTAGGAGGAGCCGCTGCGGGCTAGGGGGAGGTGATGTACATCATGGTCTAATTCATCTCTAGAACTTATTATTTGTCTAGGCTGACTCCNATGTCCCCCAAAAAGCCCAGTTAGGAAAAAAACCTCTCGGAGCTGCGATGCTGTAGCGTCAGCACTGCTCCTCAACGCTGCCAGAAATATTTTCTCACCACCTGAAATCTTTTCATGGCAATATTTTATATTAGTCTAGTAAAAAGGACGATTTGTTGGCGAAAATAATTTACTCACCTTAAACCTTTTTCCTCCGACACATCCCATCGGCCTCATCTGCAATGTCGGTGCATTGGGGGAGAATGATATCTAGCCGGGTATGAGGTGGGGGGGGGGGGAGCGGGGAGGGGGGTGTGGTGGGTTGCAGAGCTAGCAGCATTTTTTTTAATTCGCTACTCACCCATGGCCAATTTTGACTATCAACCCGCCAAGCACGGACAACCGCATGGATTCCGATCTGATACGGGCTGTCAAATGGCCCTAAGATTGTTTGTGTGGGGAGGAAAGAGACAAGTGAGCTGGATGAAATAAGGGCGAGGCCAAAAATCGCTGGTCCCTCTATCTGCTGGTACCTCTTTCCTGGCGCTCAACACGTTGCCCTGAATGCTGCACTTCGACTGCGTAGGAGAGCAGGGGAGACGTTACAGACGAGCTAGGTGAAAACAGTAAAGCCAAAAATTGTCAGGTTCCGCTCTCACCTTTATTTTCTTGCCTCACCAGCGCTTGCTGGATGTAATGCCCTGCCGTGCTGCCACCGCTGCCGCCACCATCAAATGCAGCATAGCCACGGCGACGCAACATGACGTTGCAGTTGGCGCGACGGCGTCAGGGTGAGATTCCTTCTCGACGCCGGCCAACGAGTCAGGGGGGAGGAGGGGCGGAAATCATGGCTCTGGCCCGACCCAGGTTACTTTTTTCATGTTGCTGTTTGCAACGATCTCCTCCCAATCGCGTCTCGTACCTGCGCCGGCCAGGCGATGTTGATCGGAATTAGTATTCTTGTACATAGAAATTAATGATAGTAGGTTTGTGTAGAATATTGGTACAACGGTGATTATTTTTTGGTTACTTTTTTGGTTACTCAGTCCAAAGTAGCCGAGAGTAACCAGATTTGGGCCATATTACTGAGTAATGGCAGTAATTACTAGTAATTTACGAGTAATTGACAACCTAGCAAACCGGGCCAGCATGCGTTCATTAGTCTGCTTTAGAGTGAGAGTGAATGGCAAGCATTAACCACAGTATCAATCCATTGCCCAACTTTTCTTGGGTGGATTGTCTCCTCCTCTTTCCGCCCATCCCCCTTCAATTCCCCCTTCGTTGGAATAAACAGAAATTGTAATCGATGCAGTGTGAGTAGTGACCTGTAGTGCCTCTCAACCTCTTTGAGAGCGTTGTCTTTTGTCGGGGCGTTGCCACTGGGTTTGTTCGTTCACAAACGCACTCCCGCCCGTCCGGGGATTGCAAGAAAGAGATGATTGGTCGAGCGAGCTCAAATGAGGAAAGTCGCAACCTGTCAACGTGGACTCGTACGCTGGATACACATCAGCCCAAATACCACCGAAGACAAATGACGATGCTGACAAATGCGATGCGACCCGGGAAGAAAAACATGATTGTTTCCCCTTCAAGTGACTCACCTTGCTTCGGTCAAGGGCGGGGTCGGTGCTTTCGCTCATGTTTGCTCCATCAGGGCTCCATCCATGACGCGGGCAGCATTTGCAGTCCCGTCCCATCAAGAAAAATGAGGCCCACCACGATGCGATGCTAACAAAAAATTTATGAAGGATTTGGTGGCGTTCTCTTCAACGCGATTTTGGTCACGGTGGTTCGGAGGGCCAATGGGACGCCGTAGGGTGGGAGATGGCGCTGGGACTGGCGGGGCGACGTCGTCTTGGTGGTGAACGGGAGCTTTGGTGCTAGCCTAAGTAAAAAATCCTATGAATGCGTCATTAAATATTTGAAAATTTAAATTCAATCAATTGATCATCTCGCGTAAGCGAATTGAATCTAGGCGGGAGCCGCCGTGAGCTAGGGGGAGGTGACGTATCATGGTCTAATCCATCTCTAGAACTTATTATAGTCGTCGAGGCTGCCTCCACGAGGCACCTCTCTTCCCTCTGTCATGCGTCATGCCAGGGGCTCATCTTCCAAAGATACTCTTGTAGGAATCAGTACACTCTCTACACACTCCTACGTATTGCTTCTGGTGAAGCTCTCCCTGAGCTTCGTGGTATTGTCATATTTCATTCGTAAGGTAGCACAGGTAAAATTGCACGAGCTCAATCATTTCTAAACAATGATAGGAGCATTTAACCATAATGAATTACTAGCGGCGCTTGTGCGCTGCCTAGCGATGCGCGAAGCTACTACGAATCAATCTTAAAATGTTTCAAAGTTTAAATCATTTTTCATCGAGAACATTCCCCGATTTTTTTTCTGACGCCCTCACCGAACGCTAAGTTCATCACCCACACGGCATGTTTGGACTAGTGAAGAGAAGTTTCATCCTTCCTCACGACAGGTCAAGTTCCAGGCGGATTTTATTGAAGTTTGGGGGAACTTAGGGGATTTTAGGGAACTTAGGGGATTTTAGTCAGATTCAAGCTAATAATAAGTAAAATAAGTCACAAAACCAAAGAAAACACATATCAGTCACTCAACATGCGTCGGCAAAAAAATATTTTAATCCCGCAGACCTCTGATATCACATCATTGTGACGTCATGGTGACGTCATCATGACGTCATCTTGATGTCATTTTTTGTCATTTTAGATATGGAACTTTTGAAGTTTCTAGGCTAAAATCAAGTAAAGTCAACACCTAATCTTCAGAGCGGCTTTTCTAGCTCTATGAAACTTCTCTTCGCTAGTTTGGACCCTGCGGTTTGTTTTCATGCAGAAGTATGAATTCCTACGTGATTTTTATTAAAAACTGCCCCGCCTGCCCACCGCCGCCACTGCCCTAGTCGTGCGGAACCGTTTTTTCCTTCCCAAAATACATAAGAATTCATACCTCTGAGACCTGGATATTCCTGATACAGTTTATAAGAGTGATTCCATGAACTTTTCTATTCACCCAACAGTACGCTAATCTGATGATAACAAATATCGTTTCTTATCTGCAGTCAAAAATTGCATCTATCAAATTGTTTTTGTGATATCAAAATTTATCTCATCTGGTCCTGAATATTATTCGAGACTCGCAGGAACCCGAATGATATCATCAGTCAAAAAACATATTTCACAGCAGTAAGATTTCCCACACCTCTGATCAANCGTACTGTTTCTGTTCAAGCTCTCCTTGAGCTTCGTGGTACTGTCATATTTCATTCGGTCCCCGCGATGCAAATGTGGCTGTAGCCGCTGTTGCCTAGGCTTCAGGCTCTTTGTATCGTCAGAACTGCTCATCCAAATCATGTCCCAAGTCAAATCACCTTCCAAGTCAAATCATCTTCCAAGTCAAGCTCTCTCCGCTGCTGATCGCTCATTTCTCCAGCTCCGTGGCTGCTCGGTCCCCAACACTATCTATCAACCGCACTTGTTGTGTCTCGTATGGGACTCTGAGCCCCTGTCAGAAAGGGTCCCCGTCAGACCCCAGCTTCTCTTGGGATAACTTCTTGGAACTTGGTAGTTCTAAGGCTCTGCCTTGACATCTTAGCTTCAAGGCTTGCTCTCGTCTAGCTACCTCGCCTGTCTTGTTGTAGATCCTTCCTGTCTTGGCTGTATCTAAGGTACGCCATTGCCTCGGTCTCGCTCCGAAGTAACTTGGTTGCCGAAGTCTTGGCCCTGCCCTGGCCTTCCTTATTCCTCTTGGATGTGTGTGGCAATAGTACCGCCGCCGTTGCTATCCTGTTTGTGTGTCCCCGTTGGCTTGGCATCCTAGGACCAAGCTCACATCACTTGACCGCCTTTGAGTTTCACCTACGTCTATCTCTGCGTGGGCATACTCTAGCCCATTTCTTAACTCTCCTATTGCCTCCATTTGGCTGCCAACTTTCCTCACAATCGTCTTGCTCTCGTGAGCATCCTATTGCCTGGGACTCCCCAGTGTACATCTCTATCCCTCGCGCACAGGTCCATATTCGTATCTCTGCGTGGGAACCTGTACTTTTTCTCCGTATGCCTCTCACGCATACTCATTCCTTCTTTCATTCACTTTGCTCGGTGGTGTCGTCAACGCACATTGATTGTTCTGGCCTGAGCTTCTCTTGCTCTTCATTCACGTGCTTGTGCGCTTGCTGGTTTGCGCGAGCGAATCCTTTTCTTTGTTCTTGCCTCACTAAAAGTTGCCTCTTGCTTCCTGCTCCTCACACTCGATTGTTGCAGCCTTAGCTGCTGAAGCCGCATCACTTGACACATGTCGCCCGACGTCCGACAGCGCTCGTCCTTCCGCAACCGCGACGCGATCGCCGCGCCCTCGGCTCACTCGCGACCATTTTCTGTCGCGCGAACGCCGCGCGCTCAGCTCTCCTGATCAAGCATCCCTTCTTCTGGTCGCACGCTCAAGCGCTTGGGCTCGGTGTCACAGTCTCTTGACAGTTCGATAACTGCGACAGCTCGATGCGATCTTGGCAGCTCGATGTGACGGCTTGACGCCAGCTCTTGGCATCCTGGGCGGCTCCGTGCGCCCTCGCTCGTCTCTCCGACGTTTCCAGCCATCGCCAAGCTCGTCCGCTCAAGCTCGGTGCCCTCGCATTCGCTCAAGTTTGTTCCCAGCTGCGGTTGCGCCCGTTTGGGGCGTGCAATTCTTCGCTCCCCTGGTGGAACACTCGCCCTCGCGTCATGCGCTCGCCGTCTTGGATGGCTTTTCGAGGCGTGACGTGTTGCGTCGCGGCCTCTTGTGCTCACAGCGCTGCGGTCGAGCTTCATCTTTATCCATTCTATTCGCGCGCCCTCTCGTCTCGCTGATTAATTTGACTTCGCCTTGCGCGTCGTCCTCAGTTTTGGATCTTCACAATGTTTTCAAATTCTTCTGGCGCCGCTGCTCTTCTGGCACTGCACAGTCGTTCGAGCTCTTCTGGCGCTGCTGCGCCCGCACTCTTCTCGGGCTCTCGGCCCCTCGTCTTCTCGAGCTCACTCTTCTGCGTAGCGCTGAGGCGTCCGCACTCTCCTCGAGCTCTCGGTCATTTGCGCAGCTCGTGCTCATCGCACGCTCGAGACCTCTCGGCTTCGGCGCGACAATCTCTTGGTTTTCGCGGCTCTCGCCGCCCGCCCTTAGTTTCTTGAATTGCTTTGGATCGTACCCATCTGTCTTAATCATGTCTGGCTGAGCTATCTATCTCCTCAACACTATCTATCGATCACACTCGTTGCGTCTTGTGTGGGGCTCTGAGTCCCCATCAGAAAGGGTCCTCGTCGGATCCCAGCTTCTCTTGGGATAACTTCTTGGAACTTGGTAGTTCTAAGGCTCTGCCTAGATATCTTAGCTTCAAGGCTTGCTCTCGTCTAGCTATCTCGCCTGTCTTGTTGTAGATCCCTCCTGTCTTGACTGTATCTAAGGCACGTCATTGCCTTGGTCTCGCTCCGAAGTAACTTGGTTGCCGAAGTCTTGGCCCTGCCCTGGCCTTGCTTATTCCTCTTAGATGTGTGTGGCAGTAGTACCGCCACCGTTGCTATCCTGTTTGTGTGTCCCCGTTGGCTTGGCATCCTAGGGCTGAGCCGACATCACCTGACTCCCTTGAGTCTTGCTTACGCTCTGTCCCCACATGGGCATACCCCAGCCCATTTATTGACTCTCCTAGTTTGCTTTCATTTGGTTGCCAACTTTTCTACCAACTGCCTGGCTCTCGCGAGCATCCTATTGGTTGGCACTCCCCAGCCCCAGTGTCCGTCCCTATCTGTCGCGCATAGGTTCACCTTAGTGCCCCTGCGTGGGAATCTATGTCGTTTCTCCGTATGCCTCTCGCGCATACTCATTCCTTCCTTTAATTACTTCGCTCGACGGTGTCGTCAACGTGCACTGATTGTATCAGACTTAGACTCTCTTGCTCTCCGCTCCCGTGCATGCGCGCTCGCTGGATGGCGCTATGCGAATCCTTTTCTTTGTTCTTACCTTACTAAGTTGCCTCTTGCTTCCTGCTCCTCACATTCGATTGTTACGGCCTTGGCTACTGAAGCCGCATCATTCGACACATGTCACCTGACGTCCAACAGTGCTCGTCCTTCAGTACTTCCATGTCCATGACGCAATCGCCGCGCCCTTGGCTCACTCGCGACTATCGTCCCTCGTGCGATCGCCGCGCGCTCAGCTCATTTGCCCCTCTTCTTCTCGTCATCGTGGCGAGTCTGTCTCACGCTCGCGCGCTCACGCTCTGGTGCTTTTCATGGCGCCGCTCGAGCTCGACGCGACAGCTCGACGCGACGGCTTGGTGCGGCGGTCTCTCGGCCTCCGCGCGCTCTCGCTGCTCGCCTCTAGGGCATTTCCTTCTCTCGTTCCTGCTCTCGGCGCCATATTGTCGTGCGCCACTGCCGTCCTCGTGGCCATTTCAGTCGCTTCGCGGCTTCTGCCTGGGCAAAGTCTGTCGCCTCTCTCGGCTGTCGACTTTTGCGCAGCTCGCGCTAATTTGCCTCTCTCCTTCTCGTCGCACGCTCGAGCCCTCGAGCTCGGCGCAACGATCTCTTGGCTTTCGCGGCCCTCACCGCCGCGACGATCTCTTGGCTTTCGCGGCCCTCGCCGCTCGCCCTTGCGTCTTACATTCGTCGTTTTCTCAAGCATTCGTCGTCTTCTCGAGGCGTTCGTTGTCTTCTCGAGGCGTGGCGTGCCGCGTCACAGCCTCTCGTGCTCGTGCTCGCACAGCGCTGCGGCCGCGCTTCATTTGCATTAATTCTATTCTTTTTGTCCCCGTGAAGCGTGGTCGACGCACGGCTCTTGCGCTCTCTCTTCTCGCTTCTAATTTTCTTTCCTCTGCGTCCCCTTGAAGTGTGATGGTCGACGCGCAATTGTGCCCTCTTGTTGGCCTCATTGTGTCGTGTCGCTTGTGGGCGGCCTGTCTGACCACCTTTGCCCTATTCTCTCGCGCTCGCTCGGCTACACGTCGCCGTCTCCTTGACAGCTTGCCCTCAGGTGCACGCGCAGCTTTGTCACGCACTGATCTCTTTCTCAACTTCATCGCTGTCATTACGGCCCCGGAGTTTTGTTGCTCTCGCTGGTGCATCCTTTGCGCAGCTCGCTCGCCCCTTCGAGGTGTGGCGCGTCGCAGCCACTCTCTTCGCGTAGCGCTCGCCACGCTTCATTCTCATTCTCTCCGTGAAGCATGGTTGACACGCCACCCTTTCAGGCGAAATATCTATCGCCGCCGCCTCACTTGTCGACGTCATCGCACATCCCAGCGCGTCGTTTGGTTTCATCCCCGGTCCCTGCGGGGTGTCGTACTCGGTACATTTTTAGTCATGTTTTTTTTTCACAAATAACAACGATGCAACAATCAACCCCTTTCAGCATCGCAGCGCTTCTGCTGCACCTCATTAGTAATCTGTTTAGGCTTTGCCTTTTCAAATCGTCCCTGGAGGCAAGGTCAACACGCGAAGCGTTATCCTCCCGGCACATACACACGTACAACGTGGGGTACTTTGAATTTCTTTTCATGAGCTGCAGTATCATGTCTCTATTGGGCTCGTCTGCCCGTCCCCTGTCACGAATCCTGGGCTCGTCTGCCCCGCACCTCTGGGTTTTCTTCCGGTCAGTCTGAGAGACGCGTTCATGGTGTACTTCTATTTCTTTCGTTTGCGTTGCAACTGGGCGCGCCTGCCCTGGGCTCGCCTGCCCTTTTCCCCCCTTCATGAAGCCTGGGCTTGCCTGCCCCGCACACTCTCCTTTAAAACAAAACTGACGTGGCTCACCCCGTCCACGCAAAAACAAATTAGTTCTCATTCCATTCGAAGCTGTCGTGCATCATTTAGAAATTCGCCAGTTTTAAACATTTGCCAAAACTCGCCAGTTTCAAACATTGCTCTCTATTCCACACAGGATTCAGTCCATTTTCCTTCGTGGTCAAGCGATGCGTCAGCATCTTAAAAAGGGGGGTCCGCACGTGTGAACGGCATCAGCACGTGGGATAGGTCTTCGGGGTTCTTGTATTTCTTCTGGAGCTCGGTGTCCTATCCCCTCGGTCCTTCCTTGGACTGGATGGCCTTGGCTTTGTTCTGGGCTCGGGTGCTTGGTCTTGGCCTTGTGCATGCTTTCCTTGGTTTTCTCCCTGGTTCCTCTCGTGGCCAGGGTTAGGGTTAGTTACGAGACAGAGTTATCTCCGCTTTGTTTCTCCGTTTAGGTTTCGATTTTATAATTATCAAGCACGAGTTTGCCCTTTTCGGCCTGTGCCCCGTCCAACCCTTTTCACTGGGCCGGGCATCATACCCCAGGGAATGTACTTCCCTGGCGAGTGCTGAGCGTATATCGTTGGACGCTCCACATTGACAGCCTTACTTTGGGCTACGCAGCAACACGGCGTACTATTGTAGGTAGGTTACAGGCCTGCCCACTGTCAATGAATTCCGATCCCCGTTCCAGTCTCGCTCGGGCCTCATGGTAGCTCCACTAGCTCCACAGCGGTACTCCGACCTAAGCCTGCTCTGCCACGCCCGCTCGCTATGCGTTGGTTCTTCCCTGGTTCCTCCCCGGGGTGCTGATTGCGATACGATGGCTCGCCTTAGGTGACCTCGCTCGTGGGTGTCCTCCGTTGAGGCTGTTGGCTCTTGCTCATGTTGATGTGTTGGTGGTGCGCGGCTCGACAATGCGCGGCGGCTTTCGTGGCCCACGCCGCTCTTTGTCTCCCCTTAGGCCGGGTAACGCACCATTCTCCAGCTATTGTTCGTCTCCCTGCCTACTTCTGCTGCGACTCGGCGGCCGAACTTGCTCATTCTGGCGCCTACGGGCCTGGCCAACATGCTCGGTCGTTCCGTGATCTATGCATCCATCTTGCTCGCGTGAAGCAAATCGTAAGTTTAAACTAGCAGGCCAAGCAAAGCAAATCACTGGTCCACAACTTGCAAGAGCTGATTCCGAGGTAGATACGAGTGGAATGACGCCCTGTCGTGTGACTCCTCCTTTGCGCCCTGCTCCATTCCGGGCCCTCTCCCCATGGCGTCAGGCTTCCAGGCCTGCCCACCGGCCGGTCCATCCTTGGCCCCCATGCTGCCAGCAGTCCCATCTCTCACGGTCGTCATCCTCTGATGCCCGGCCTCGCTCGGCCGACCCTACGATGGATCCTCCGTCTATCCTTCGTCGTCTCTTCTTTTACTCACGTGTCAACTCCGTCGATTTCTCGATCGGCTCGTCGCCGGCGCCCCTGCGCCGCCCTCGCCCCGTAGCCCTTCAACTTCCATCCGAAGGATGCCGTCGCTCCTGAGGTAGCCCATGGTCCGGAGTCCTGGGTCGGATGAACAACCGATTTGAATCTAGGAGGAGCCGCGGTGGGCTAGGGGGAGGTGATGTACATCATGGTCTATTCATCTCTAGAACTTATTATGGTCGTCGAGGCTGCCTCCACGAGGCACCCCTCTTCCCTCTGTCATGCGTCATGCCAGGGGCTCCTCTTCCAAAGATACTCTTGTACGAATCAGTACTCTCTCTACACACTCCTACGTACTGTTTCTGTTCAAGCTCTCCTTGAGCTTCGTGGTACTGTCATATTTCATTTGGTCCCCGCGATGCAAATGTGGCTGTAGCCGCTATCACCTAGGCTTCAGACTCTTTGTATCGTCCAACCTGCTCATTCAAATTATCTCCCAAGTCAAATCATCTTTGCTGCTGATTGCTCATTTCTCCAGATTTCTCCAGCCCCGTGACTGCTCAGTCCCCAGCACTATCTATCAACCTCACTTGTTGTGTCTCGTGTGGGGCTCTGAGTCCCCGTCAGAAAGGGTCATCGTCAGACCCCAGCTTCTCTTGGAACTTGGTAGTTCTAGGGTCCTCCCTTGACATCTTAGCTCTAGGGCTCGTTCTTGTTCAACTGTCTTGTTTGTCTCATTGTAGATCCCTCCTGTCTTGGCTGTATCTAAGGCCCGTCATCGCCTCGGTCTCGCTCCGAAGTGACTTGGTTGCCGAAGTCTTGGCTCGTCCTGACCTTCCTCATAGGTGTGTGTGGCAGTAGTATCGCCACCGTTGCTATCCGGTTTGTGTGTGTCCCCGTCGGCTTGGCATCCTGGGACCGATCTGACATCACTTGACCCCCTTCGAGTCTTGCATGCGTCTATCCCCACGTGGGCGTACTCTAGCCCAGTTGTTAACTCTCCTAGATTGCCTCCATTTGGTTGTTAACTTTTCTCACAATTGTCTGGCGTTTCGTGAGCATCCTATTGCCTGGCACTTCCCAGTGTACATCTCTACCTCTCACGCACAGGTTCGTATTCGTATCCCTGCGTGGGAATCTGTACTTTTTCTTAGTATGCCTCTCGCGCATGCTCATTCCTACTTCCTTTCTTCACTTCGCTCAGTGGTGTCGTCACCGCACACTGACTGTATCAGCCTTAGCTGCTCTGGATCTTCGCTCCTGTGCGTGCGCGCATGCTGCATCGCGCGATGCGAGTCCTTTTCTTTGCTCTCGCCTCACTAGGTAGCCTCTTGCTTCCTGTCTCTATCATTTGGCTGTTACGGCCTCAGCTGCTGATGCCGCATCAGCGCTCCATCAGTAAACTAATTTCAGACACTAATTACGATAATCGTAGTGTATGAAAACGCAAGGTACTTAGCGATCATTACTTGAGTTTC
>JALLPA010000106.1:6379-20812 GCA_036939895.1 Thalassiosira exigua
GGGGGGCAATCACAGTCACATTTCTCCACTCCTCATGCAATTTGAACTTAGTAGGGCAGACTTACGGGCAAGACTCGAAGTCCATTGGGGTCCATGTAATAGCTAGGTATACCCCTATTCATATATGATGGATAATCGACTACATTTCAGTTTATTCTATTTTATCAGATTTCTTGCATTTCCTAGACAAGTATGCATTGAGACGTAGCAGCTCGTCAGCCACAAGGCAGGTTGATGGCAAGAGAAATAGAGTGTGGTTTGCCTTGGAAACAAATGTTTCGGGGTCCCACCACCACAGGTTGTGAGGCGGTGGCAGTGGAAGCCGGGCTTATAAGCACGAACCCTGGTCTTCCACAACCCTGAAACAGAGGGAGAGCATTGGTAGAGGACAAAAAGGAAGCACATCAATTGGTGACGGGGACATTAGGGCCATTGAAGGACGGCCCTGGCTGCTGCTAAGAGCTACGGGACGGCCGGAGCGGTATTTTTGCACGTTTGGACCTTGGCAGTGATGATCCCGACCCCACACGGCCCCGTGATAAAAGAAGGACATGCCCTATGCATTGTAGAAGAGGAGAACACACAATATGTTGTGATGGTGGCATCGTGGAATGACTTCTGCACGGGGCTACATGCTCGGTAGCAACAATTTTGGGGCCAACATATTACCTACAGTAATAGTAGCACAGACCTCTTAAAAAGTCAAATGACAAAAAATTGATGCATAGTTATACGGTCAGAAGACTCGGGGGATTGCCTATTTTGGATGAAGTTCTGCTGTGATCTGTGAAACCTTTGAAACCGATTTTCACGTTGGCATTGCATTTAAGTGTCAATGTTTTAAAAGTAAAAAGATCTAAATTTACTTCTTGTCCTAAGGCAATGGGAACGCTTGTGTTAAGCTCCCTTGGGCATTGAAGAACAATCTCAGTCGTGGCAACAGGTCACCACGTGTTGGATTGGACCACACAAACACGACACCGCTCACCGTGGTCTCCCACGGTTCAAGCATGGAAGGGGAGTGCACCAAACAAGCTACATGAGGAGAGGATGAACGTAACATTTACTTCTTGGCAGTGACAGTGGGGACACTGGGAGACGACCTTCGGTGCAGCTTTGGACCACGGGGTAGCCAAAGCAATTTTTGTTTGTCAGCCATGCGTTGAAGTTGCAGGGAGTATCTACAAGATACAATCCAATGCATAAAAGCATTAAGAGGCAAATCCAGGATGCAGCAACGGGCATAGGAGTGGTGATCTTGGTGCCATAGGATTACCGATTGTTTTATGAATAACCAAGGAAAAAAATACTTGAAATGACTACACTCATCAAACCATTAAGAAATCAGTTCATGGTGGTCTAGACCCTGATGCAAGCAACGAACAGGAAACCTGATGCTTAATCAAGTTGATGACAAAGAATGGGGCATTGCACTGGACACATATGCATATCTGCAACGACGCTGGGATCGTCATGGAGGGGGGCATAGGAATAGCTGTGCATACCACAGTCGGTATTGCTCCGGCATGTTAGCCAAAATGTGGAAGCTGAAGCAGATGATGACAATAAAAGGGAAGGTTCATTAGGAAGGGTCGCTGGACTACCCGATTCGTGTCTTCAGGTACTAACAGAATCAGATCATCTCCTCTCATTATCAAAACCTCCTGAAATTCCAGTAATTCTTAAGACATTGTGGATCTTGCAAAGAAGATGGATGTTCTAAGCGAGGAGAAGGTAGTAGAGATGAAAGCTAACTGATGTGATCTGAGAGACACAGGGAAAACAGATGGACTTGGTTATTGCTGGTCGGAGTTGTAACAACGTGCTATGATGAATCTGGATTCAAAGTTGATGGGGTTCAAAATAGACATTTATTCAACTATCCAGCTACTGATGATGGTTTGTCATATGTCAATTGTTGCTATAACAAGGCAAATGAGGCAATGAATGTTAAAGGGTCTTTTTGAAATTTACTTGGACGAGGAATGAGTGAAGGAGAAAGATAAAACCATGACTCATCATCAGTTTCTCATAAGATATGTTCCCATACCGGGTCACGTGTTTTGAACTTGGGACCTACGTAGAGTAGGAATTTTTATCACGGTCTAAACTCAACGTCGCAAAATCAATTTTTGGCAATTTTACGGGCCGGAAATTGATAGAAAAACTATGGGATACGTGTCAATAAATCATATTTGTTCATTATATCAAACTATACTTCGCAGTTTCTAGACTTAGCTTTTTTGAGGTTTTCAACGATAGTCATGGCCACCCTTCCCCTGATCTGACAGAAATGGAGCCGTAGCGTCGGCGATGCTGCATCCTCACTCAATCTAACGAGTGAAAATATGCCCAAGATCATTGTGACCGTGAGCATGTTTTATTTGCTGCAATTGGCATATCAGAACTACCACTGTACAATTATTTGTGCCCTGGCAGCGTTAGATCAAATTGACGCATCGCAGATGCCGGAGACAATCCGTCGGCGCCGCAAGGGGTTACAAATGCGTGGATGGGGTTGAGCTCTTCCCATTTAAGGGGGGAGTGCTAGAGGACGCCATGCGGAGTCACTATCTAACGCCACGATGGTATTAAGTTATAATGACGAACAGCTATTTTAAAATTAGATTATTTTTTCTACAGTTTAATGCCCAACTTTTTGTTCGCCCCGGCGCCTCCTTCTGTAGGCCTACTGCACCGGATTGATAGCTGGAGTCTTCAATCATCGAATTGTATGCTTGGGGAGGTGCTGTGGCACCATCATGCAGCAGTTCAGACGTTTGCACGATGAACACCATGGTTTTGCTCTCGTCGGTCTCGTCACGTGATGTTGGTTGTGTGCCGTGTTGTGCCACGTCTGACAAGTGGTCGGAAGTTTTATATACCCAACTGTACAATAGAGTAAGCAAACAAATAGAGGGCCAACCGTTCAATGCCCTCCAGTCTTCCCTGTGTAGCACAGCCGGATCGCCGCCAATATTGAACTTTAAAGTGACGACCCAATCTACTTTTCATTAGGATTGGGCTGCCACCTTGACATTTGGAATTGGTTGAGTTCGCACGACTGGAGAGGGGGGAGAAGGCAGGCCAAATTTGGCGGTCAATTTTATCTAGGTATGAACCTAGCAAGATAGAGAGAGTTTTTTTTGGCCGATCCATCGCCCGGTCCGATATGTGCGTACGTTAAATGGGATGATAAGAACATAACATAAATAAGTTGAATCCGAAATTTTCCAAGGAGGATGCTTGGCAAGAGTATTTGGTGAAATGACAAGTAATTCATGTGTTTCGTGTCAGATGTACTTGCTAAACGATACAAAATATAGGCAATCACCAAATACTGATAATGGTACTGGCAAAACACCTTTGATTTTTCTCCAATCTACTCATTAATTAGCTACATATTAGCACAAAACACCTATGAAGTCACTAGTCACCCTGAAATTTTCTTGAATATGCCGTCGTTGGAATGGTTCTGGTCATTTTTCCAAGGAAACTTGATACATAGCTACCAATCACAAGATTGCAACACCTTCACATTTTAGAGTGTACACTCTCCTGTATACTGTTTGATGACTGATGACCTCAGCTATTGATCCGGTGCGGTGGGCTGTCAAGAGGGAGTCCAGGCTGCCATAAACTTGGACATAAATCTAGACAAAAATTCACATTTCAATCATATTAAAAACTTTCAGCTTTAAAAGTTAATACCGCCGTGGTGTTAGATAGTGACGCATAGTGACGCCTTATCGCATATCCCATCCCTTTTGCACTTCCATGGGGACAACTGAATACCGCCGACACATTTGAGCCCCATAGTGGTACCAACGTACTGTATCCGTCACACCCATTGCATAGTTTCGATTGATTGCCCCACGGGGTATAAATAATTTTATGGAGGTAGTTCTTCTCTGCTACTTCCACCAGAAAAAAATAGCCCTGTTCCCAGCAAAGCCGGGGACTATTGAGTTGTGTGAACTGTGCGGAGAAGCCATGGGCAACACTACATCTTCTCATTTCTTTTAGACCGGTGAGGGTTGGCCGTGGCCAAGGCCAAAAACATAAAAAACATGAAAACTTGAGGCCTTGAACAGTTTGTTATTTACATGTAAAATAGTTATCTTTTCTACAGATCCTATTGTATTTTATACATTGTCCAGAAAATAGATTTTACGCCGTTGAGTTCCGACTGTGCTACAAATTTCTACTCTACGTAGAAATTTGGGGTCCGCTGTCAAAATGAATGGGCCGGAAGACAACATGCATGTCCGTTCAATGCATTTGCTCACCGAAACCTATCTCTGTGAGATTTTGAGCGGCAGTTGATCATATAGTGAATCGGATTAAACTATGTCTAAAACGGACTCTCAAATGTGGGTCTTCAACACTACCCACTTGTGTCGGCTATGGGTACTTGCCCAATACCAGTTCAATGTGGTCGAGTCGAATGCGACTGGCACCCCTTAAGCTCTGTGGAAGCCTGTAACCGAATTTATCCACATTCGCAATGCGTGCACATTTCTTGTCGCATAATCTCTTCCACCTCGGCAAAAAGGGACCGCCGCAATTTTGGGTTTTCTTCCCGTCGGTCAAACCCTGGGACGGGGAGAGTTGCAAGTGCGAGGGACTCGTGAGCAAGGAGGTGGTCGATATTTTCCCGTCACCCAGGGCGGAGAAGGATCTTGGCTCCCACGGCAGCGGCGGGGGCTCAGTCACAGACACACGGGAGCGGCCAACCGTGTCCCGGGCAACAGCTCTGACTTCAAGGACAGGGGTAGGCAGGCTTGTGGAGGTCGAGCGGGGCAGGGGCCGAGGAAAATCATCGTCCGCGTCGCCGGTGCCGGACCAGAAGGGCATGACCTCAGTAAATCCGGCAAGGAAAAAATCGTGGCTTTCATGGTCTCCTTCAATAAGAGCGTGATGGTGGCATCCGAGGATTTCCTAGACGGCAGGGCATCCGGCAGAGCCCTGGCTAGGGGAGTCGGCGTCCGGCATGGCCGCCGCAGTGGGTGAAAGGAATAGTAGGGATTCCTAAGTAAATCTTTACAGCATATTGTTATTATTTGTGGTGGTGAATAAAACGTATCGACGACCCTTCGCGGAATTGAGATATTGGTGCGGACGAATAGAGTCAATCACACGGTAAATAACGGGATCACAACTGCATGTTACGTATGATCAATGGGAGACAATCCAATTTTCCTATTTACATATGTCGGTGACTGCAATGGTTGCTTTTTTGCACAGATGGCTGATGATGCTCAGAGTGTTTAATATTTTTTCTGAAGCTTATACGAAGAAACAGTCCGTGCAGAGAGGCTGAACTCACACCTCTCATGAAGACTTCTGTTTGGGTTTTTGGAGGACGGGGAGTGAATCTGATCCAAATCAAGTGGTTTTGCTCTCGCTCAATTTTACATACCTGCATTTCGTACTTTTATGAAATAAATTACGCGAAAAAATCATCTGGATGAATCAAAAACACCTTCATCCTATTCATCACATCTCTGCATGGCCAAAATAATCACCAACTGGGGATGGATTTAGAGGGAGAATGAAATCATCCTCAAAATCCATACCATACTCACTGCTGCGCGCACCGCCTTAGATCTGAAGAGGTATATGTAAGTACGTAAGGTACTATCATATTGAGTATGTATCGATGTGCAAGGGATGCCGTGGAGTACATCTACCAGCATAATGCCATGTTTCTGCAAAAGAATTGTGGTGCCTCGTGGCTCATGTGTGGATGTTGATCATCTAGATTGTACATTGCATTTTATATTCCATCAAGACTTGCCTTTCCATTCAAGTGCACGTTGAGGTATTATTAAGAACTTGACAGCGGGATCCAATCCCATTGATCCATTGAAGTTAGAGGGACAGGGCATTCATTTTCAGTCAAGTTCATGGTGTCTGCCTCCAAAGTGCCAATGGTAAAATTCACTTTGGAGTAATTTTGCAATAGAGAACTAACTCGAATAGATGTACAACCTCGCTCACAATTGATCACCATCGGGCATAGGTAATTACGACAAAAAATTGCCCTGTTTTATGTGCGCGAGATGCTCAGCCACCGAAAAAGATGAGTCTGAAACCAAATTGTCAGTTGATAATTGAATCTAGTTGTGAGTTTGATGTACAAAAGGCAATGACATCAAGTACAAGATAACAATGGCAGTTTGGTACAAGAGGGGTTGGGGAGTTTGTTGGACACAAGTGGGAGAATTGAACAATGAATGACTATTTCTCATTAAGAAGGCGAAGCAAAGCTACACAGAATATATCCCTGAGATGCTTTTCTAGAAGCATCACATGCCAAACCAAGCCGCGGCGGCTCCGGCGCCCAAAATCACTGATCCAATCTTGCTCGCGAGCACAGGCCCGCCCGACGGGGTGGATTCAGCGGGAGCGGGCGGGGTGGCTTCGGGAGCCGGAGGGTCGGCGGGAGCCGGAGGAGTGTCGGGAGCGGAGACCGGAGGGGTCGGGGTGTCCTCGCGAGGAGGTTGCGTCGCCACATCGTCCGGGGGGCCGGTTTGCTCAATGGGGGCCGATACGTCTTCGGCGCCGTCTCCATCTTTCGTCGAAAGCGAGAACGAGAGAGAAGCGTTAGGCGTCGGCGAGATTCACCTGACATCGAATTTTCATCCATCGAAAGGACGCCCAGGGGAGCTTCTCACCCAGCGGGTCAACTATATCGCCCCCGCCACTGACATCCACGGGCTTCGCGGGGATGTCCAACGTGAAATCGTCTCGGTTTTCGTGGTAAGCCAAGTTGGCGCTCCGACCAATCGCCCAGAGGAAGACGTTCGGCGCGCCCTCCACGATCGGATTCTCCCCTTCCTCCTCGAGCAGCTTCGCGAAGCGCATGGTCGTCTTCCCGCCCTCCGCGGAAACTTCCGTGTGAATCAGCGTCTGCTTGTCGTCCGGCATCCGCTTCACCCTCTCGACCTGGCCGAGCACGTACTTCTCGACGGTGCCGTCGTCGGGCAGCGCAATGACGCCCTGCCCCCCCATCTTTCCCGAGGGGGAGATGCCGAAGCCGAGCCAGCGGTCGCCGTCCGACTCCATGGAGGCGCAGAAGATGCTGCCGTCGGTGATGGAGTGGACCACTTCGTATTTGAGGGTGGCGGCGCCGTCGCCCAGGACTTCGGTGTTGGCGAGTTCGGCCGGGCATTCATCAGCCGCGGCCCCCTTGAGGAGGAGGAGGGCCGTGGCGGCGGAGACGATCTTCATGGTGGCAGACGAGGTCAGAGCAGGTTCAGCACGCACTCAGCACGCACTCAGCACGCACTTTTTATGACGTAAGTAGAAGTAGCAATGCATGCCACGCCACACTTCGTACACGCTGTTCATCCACCCAGCCGGCCGCATGCAGCGCGCGCATGCGCATAAAGAACCGCGCGCGGTTCATGGGTCATGGGTAATCATGGGTCATGGGTTGATCGTGCAAAATAAATTTCAAATCAGTGTTGACTCCAAATTTCAACCTGGGAATATTATCCTTCCCACGCGACCGCTTGAAGCTTGAAATTTTGAAAAATCTTGCCTGACGCCCACTCCAAAAAAAGAACAGAGGCAAACATCGCCTCATTTTGGACGAAGATCATCCCGTCGTCGGGCCCAAGGTGAGCGCCTCGTCCTTCTGACGGCACCAATCGAGCGGGAAAACTGAGACGGTTCGTTCGCTGTTCGTCTCACGTTTGGGCGTCCCGTTTCGGCTGATTTATCCCGATCCGAACAGGCGATTCGATCGGGCGTCAGGGCGCCGGCGTCTCCAGCCCGGGTCCAGCAGGCAGAGCAGTTATCCCCCCCACCAAAAATGGGACCCGTCTTTCACTTTTCGTCCGAGCGTGGTCAACTCTATCTTCTAGTCCACGACGACAAGCGGAAGGAGCTGCCAAATTGGAGCGCGACGCGCGGTTCGTGGGCCGCGAGGCGAAGGGCGCCGGCGGAGGCGCTACGACGACTACGAGTGGTCCAAGCGGCAGGAGCCCATCCTGGTCCAGCTCCTCGCGCCGGACCTGGATGTCGACGTGGCGGATATTATCGACTTCGAGTTGAACCTGTTCGACGTCCAGAAGGCCGAGCTGGGAGGGGCGAGGGACGAGTTTTTACACTCGGCGCGGTTGGACAGCTTCTGGGCCAGCTGCTACCTGTCGCTGTGGGGGCTGATCGAGCACGTGAAAAACGGGGGCGTGGAGCATGCTAGACTCGGACGTGTCGATGGTCGCGATGTTTGATCACGAGAAGGTGAGTGCATTGATATGGGGCCACGCTCGCATGAGCGCAATTGGAGCCTGTGAGGTCACTCATCAGAGCCATCGCAGGCCCTCGCCTATCCTGGCATGCGTTTGCAGTGGGAAGTCTGTCGGCCACGGGGGCTGGGAGTCTCATCGAGGCCGCGAGACCAAGGTGAGACGCAATGGTCACGCCCTTGGGGCCGGCGTCGATAGCCCCCCAATTAGCACCGAAGCACGAATCCGGCCACAGTCCCAAGATGAGCTGCGGCATGGTCATCAATCGGAACAGCAAACAGCGGTACGCAACGAACGGCGTCACGGGAGCTGGCGCGGAGGGCAGGGCTGCCCCCAGTGCAGGAGTTCGTGGTCCGGAACGACTGCGCGTGGGGGAGCATCATCGGGCCGATCATCAGCGGCCACGAGGATCAGGGCGATCAGAATGGGTTGTCCCCAGCTGTCGATGCATTCGATACGGGAGACGATGGGGGCGAGGGACTTCGCGCACGGACTCGCCCTCTTCCGAGCGTTCTTCGACGACTTTTCCTCGGTGGACAGCAGCATCGTGAATTGATAAAAATAAGGTATAATTGCAAAGAAGGCGTAATCTGGAGGTACAAAACAAATCACAACAACTGTTTGACTTGGTAGCTATTGTATCATTTTGAGATTATCGTAGTGTAAAGCTCGTAGGTTCAAGGTGTCGTGACAGGACTTGAGCTCTTGCGACAAGTAGATTGGCTTGAGATCCTCGAGGGGGAGTTCTTGGAGTCTTGGAGGAGGTCTTGGGTTTGCTGATGCTTGGGATTCTTGGATTGGACTCCGTGGGCTTGTTATTAGCTTCGTCCATGAGCTTAGGCTTCGTGAGCTTGGGCTCGCTCTGTACGTAACTCTCAGCAAAGATACTTGAGGACGCACTCTTGCACGGTCTATCTCTCTAGAGAGGCACGGCCCCGCTACTAAATTGCCAAGAGCGCGCAAAAGACAGGACGGACGAAGGTGAGGAGACATGCGTAGGACTCGTCTTGGTTTTCCCCGTCGAATGAGCCGCCCCACGTCGCATGACTCACCTTCTGCACCGAGACTTGAAGGGAATGCTGGTCGATTTCGGCGCATTTCCCTCAAAGGTTTCTTCGTGAAAAGGCACTTTGGGGAGTTTTGAAATTTTCAAAAGTTTGAGCGGTCGCGTGGGAAGGATAATATGATTGATCACAAACCTCTTAACCTTTAACCAAGGTTTTAAGTGTTGTTTCTGGTCAAAGGGTCACCAAAATTTGATGTCTGGTTAGATTCCATCTACGACTGACTACTTTCGCTGTTTGATTGATATCTTGACCTGAAGATACATGTATTAACGCATTCCAAATAATAGAAAATTACAATGTATATACGTAATTAAGCCATTTCTGCCCAAAAGCACTGCACGGATGATTGGAGGTACAAATTGCTGGAAAGTACTAATTTCAAAAGGTACTAATTAACGCAGCTTGACTGCAGCATACAAAGTGTAATTTTGTTTACAGATACTAGATGTTTGACGCCTGCAGATAGTTGCAAAAAGCTTGCAGCTGCTGCATCGAACGAAGCGCGAAGGAATGAGTGGCTCGTGCGTGATCATTTGCTACACAAAAAATGCATTTGTGATGCAGTGCATAAATAAAGGAACCCCTCCGTGTTCTTCTGGCCGTGCTCGCGAGATGACTCTGGTGTGCAAACATCATACATCTTATTCATGTGAATTTTCGACGTGTGATTGATCGTGCTGACGTGAGTGTTGCCGCAGTCTTGCTTACGCCTTCGCGCAAATAACCGGTGTCGAGAAGATGACCCCGAAGCAAAAATGACTTGTGTGGCATCGTTTGATCGTGCGTGACAACAAGTGATTGTGCATGATCACTTGAAGGGGCGGAAGAATATTTCAATTTCGATTGATTGCAATCAAATTAGTTCCCTTGAAATAGTTGTAAACCCAAATATCTGATTTTTTGTCTTATGCAATTTTTACTATTTTGTACTTCTAGGTAAGTAGGTAGGTAGGTATTGATTGAATCCACCCAATCTCGCCCTTTTTTGCTAAATAAACTGCATATATACCTACTCTCTCTCTCTCTCTCTCTCTCAAAGAAGGTAACTACTACTTGGAGCTGACAAACCAATACAAAGCAAGCTCTCAAAAAATCAGATGAAACATTAAACAGAGTATGCAAGTGGTTCAAAGTCGGCATACTTTCATCAATACGCAGTGAGAGATGCCATCATGTCCATTGGAAAGCTCACACAAAGCAGAAGATGCTATTGGAAGACTCATAAAGACTGCAATCTCATTCATCTTCAGCCTATACATTGCAAATTCTTAACCGGCAATGCTGTTGCCACCCTCAATACTGCAGCAATTCATTCACGCTTAAACTTTAGTAACAAATTAGCCACAAAGTTTGCATTTAGTCGCCATGTATCACATTGATATCTTTGAGTCATATTGTGCATCACTTCTTTAGGTCTACCTATTATAAGAGGAGTTTTTTTTCATTGGCAAACATGCAAAAGTCATCGGGGCCTAAATGCTGCATTGGTCACATCTACTCGCTGTTCGGGCATTGTCCACTACAGGCCTGCGTGTGAACACTTCTAAAATCAAGCTAAGCAGTGCTACATGGAGTGTGAAAGTCAAACGATAAAGGTCGATCGTGTATTGAAAGATATGTCTAATCTAATCTGTCACATCTTACTGACTAGAGGAGGTTATCAACAAAGTAGCTGATATCCATCCCGGAGCAATTTTCGAAATCAATCAACATCGATAAGTTGTGTTGGTCCAGTAAATTATGTTACTTTCTACAACACCAAGATGAGACCAGCCATCGCGGTGACAATAGAAGCACCTAACAAACTAATGGAATAACCGACTGACTTCGCGCCAACATCGACCTTACAATCATTTTCTGCCGGGTAGCTCTTGGCCTCGAGGATTCCACGCATGACCTGGATCTGAGCGTTCTGGTTGTTGATGATTTCGCGTAGGATGACTTCGAGAGCACAGTCATCGGCCTGGTCGCTTTCTTCATCGGTGAGATCGTCACATTTGACCTTTCCAGTCTGGAGGAGAGCCTTGGCCATATTGACGGCGTTTTGATGATGAGGAATCCTACATTACCATAGAGTCAATCAGGCAAGGGTGTGAGATGTTGTGGTTTGAATTACCGCCAGAAGAGAGAGATGCTCTCATATTCTAGAAACTCCAGCCCGCTTTGAATCGACTTACATCTGATGCAAGAACAAAGCGACCTCGCTCTCAGTCTCGTTGACACTTGTGGTCATTCCTGCCATCATGGCGCAGTTCACTATGCAAGAAAAAGGAGGAGATGTTGTCAGGAGGAGTTACACTTAAACTGAGATTGTATGTTGAAATCAGTAACTCACTGGAGTCGATACACTTGGAGAACTGAACAAGTTCCTCATTTTCAGCAGGTACATCGCACACGAACTTCTCAGGGCATTCTCCGTGGGGAAGCTGGTATCCATCTATCCCGAATGTGCCGCAGATCTGGTCATGCTCAGCGAGCTGATCATACTCGTAGCCAAGCTCGGGCAGATCAGCACCCTTCTGGATAGGTTGGCCATCCTTAAGGAGCTTAATGCGTCCTGTCATGAATTGGTGGATCTAGATTCAATGAAGTCCATTAGATGTTAGTACAGTGATCATCTCGTGTAGAAAAAAATGAAGGCGTTCAAACTTACATGGCAAAAGTAGAACTAAATTCAACGTCAATGCATTAGAAGGTAAGTGGTGTTGTGCTAGAAAACAATGCAAGAAAGACTCACGATATCTTTGGTGTAGTCCGTGCCTTCGTCAAACTTCAGGAAGATGCTGAAAGTGCCATAACCAAGCCAGTCAGGCTGCGCATAGTGAAAGAAGAAGGGCCGGTGGCGAGTTCATAAAACATCTCAGATACAATCAGTGAAACATGACCTCAGCTACGTACCAAAGGATGGAAAAACAACGGCTCGTAGTCATCCAGACCAAAGTTGTCTTCATTGGTCGTAGTATTGAGCAAACCAGCGTTGTTGGAGTATGCTCCTTTGTACGCGTTCTCGATGTAGTACATGGGCGCTGGGCTTTGGAAGTCACGCAAAGCATTGTGGCGGGGTAAAAACATCGCCGCTGAAATTAAGTAAAGATAGACTGCGTGATAGCGCTTTACATACCAAGTCATGCTGGCGTCGCACGTGCTCGACGAGCCAGGAGGTACCACAGAGGGCTCCAACTCGTCGGCATCAGCATGAGCCCCATCCGGAAAGTACGCGAAACCGAGCGGATGGTAGCTGAGTGCCATTTTCATCATAGAGATGGTCGAAGAGCGCGTGATGATGTGAAACGTCTTCGTGAGTGTGTGCGCCCATCACAAAAACGTAGAACATCTACACATCAAAGCAGAACTGCGTACTAGTTGGAACGATCCTTCTGGACAAACTCATACGTCTTGCCAACTTCCAATCCGAGCGTGGGGTTGACTGTATCGCCGCACTCATCGAATTGGTAGTATCCCAGTTCTCCGGCGAAGAGGTTCACCTTTGCGTTAAACTTGCAAACTTCGTTGCCCGTCGACTCGTTGGTAGAGCACGATGCGTAGCAAAGACCACCGTTCGTTGCCGTTTCTTCCCCGTAGACAACGTTTGCCGACAGGGCAAACGGGAGGACCGAGAGGTAGAAACGCATGGTTGGCTGGATGATATCTAGTAGTGCACTTCTGGTTTGGTTGTGGCAAAGCACTGACTGACCAGAAAATGAGCGTAAAGTGGGAATGGAGCCACCGACAACATCGTGGTGGTACCATACGAAAGGACTGTTTGATGACGAAGCTCGAGCATGTATGTTCGATGTGATGTCTGGAACTGGATCAGGTCGAAGAGTTACGAGAGCGGATCAATTTTCATGCTAGAAGAGGAATGAATGGTGCCGCGGCACCAAAACACAGCTAAGAAAAGAATGTAGATTTTTTAATGCAGTAGATTTACGAGCGCAATCGTGCGTGAGAATAATTTAGATTGAGTATTAGAGAGCTTGAGAGCTCGAAGTTGCCAAAAACCGAGGGATGGTTCTCGACCACGGCGGGAATGAAAACCTTTCAAACGAACGAGCTCTCGAGCTCTCTATTTGTTTCCCCCCAAAAAATCCTCGAGCGAGACACAAGCGCTGTTATCGTACTAAAAAAATCATTTTCAGTTTTATCTCTGTTTTTGGTGCCGTGTGGCGGGTGGAACAAGAGCTTCCACTTTCCCCCCCGAATTTGTGTGGACGGAGACAACATTTCGTCATTGCGTCCGGCGAGGCCGAGGCGTGTGCTGACGACAGGGACGGCGCGTGCCCGCCGGCCCCGCCCGCCCCCCTAGCTCGCTTACCTAGCTTTACAACAATGGTTGGAGGATCTGGGATCTGGCGATTTCGATTTCGGCGGTGCGGCGCGTGGCGCATCGCATGCCCGCCGCGTGCCCGTGCCCGTCCGGGTCCGGTCGATAGGCAAATAGATATTTGGCTACCGTAGGGGATTACGTGGGCTGTGTACACGTTTTTGCACATCTTTTTTCGTGGGCTTTTCACGTAGGAACACGAAGGCATATATACCAGGAGTGCTGTCACAATGACAAAAATCAGTCCCATAGGGGGTTTAGAGACTGAATAGCCCCTAAAAGTCCTGAAGGGGGGCAAAATAATGACCGATGAGGCCCGCTCGGAGGTTATGGGTTTTTGTGAGTGCGCTCTCTCGTTTACTATTTATAATTGCCTACCGGTCGCCGACCGGCCGTTGGCCGCCGGTCGGGGAGTATCTACCATACTTAGGTACGATATCGTACGTACGATACGATGTAATGAATCGGCCGATCTGGAAGGAATCGGTCTGTCCGTAAATTCAATCTTTCAGCTGTTGTGTCACGGTTATTCGTGGCGATGTTAGTTTTCGGTAGCGATAATCATTACCGGTTCCTTCGAAAAAGAAAATTGCTTATTATAATGTTAGCGATAAGGCGACCGGAAAATTTCTGCAAGACGGACAGATCGAATCGTGGGAGTGCAGAAACAATCAAACTGAAAAAAACTGCAAATCGAAAATAATGGATCCTATGATGTCATTTACTGGGATGCGCGTCGTCCGATATTCTAGCTAGTAAGCACTGGAAACAGCATGGGAATTGA
>JALLPA010000107.1:0-20761 GCA_036939895.1 Thalassiosira exigua
ATCAATGATTCATTTTGGATCTAATTCGATCCATACACCGCACACATTACCATCAACCTCTTTTCAAAGGGTCGTACGACGTCAAGACCCCATCAATTGCTGCACTCCCCAAGTCAAATTGAAGCCCATTCATCACTTAACTGGGGACTGGGGTGATGGCTTGATCAAAATTTCACCGGAAATGGGTGCAACGGCGCATCGACCTTGACCTTTGCGGGTGCCTGGCATCCGCCACAGCTGCCGCCAGGCAATGGCGGCGCCGGAGAGTCCCAAGGCAGCCTGACTAGAGGACTGTAGCATTGGATAGGCACTAAGATCAATTATCAGCTGCTGGGGAAGGACAGCTGGCAAGGGTAGAGGGGGATACCACTTTTCGTTTATTGTGGTGCCGCCAGACAAACCGTCGCTGGCCATTGGCCATCGGCCGTCGTCTTACCAAAAACCTGTCGGCAATAGATATCATCTAGATACGTAGTTAGTATTTTACAGTATTT
Organism: Thalassiosira exigua; assembly: GCA_036939895.1. Lineage (NCBI taxonomy): Eukaryota > Bacillariophyta > Thalassiosirophyceae > Thalassiosirales > Thalassiosiraceae > Thalassiosira > Thalassiosira exigua. The sequence continues at coordinate 495 of JALLPA010000107.1, forward strand.
TACCTTGAGAGTGACGCTGGTGGCTTGTGGGTGGCAGTAATACTAGATAAGAATTAGACGACAAGTTTTTGAAAAAGGCAGTTTTCAGCCATTTTTTGTGCTTAATCACCAATCAACGCCAATGGGTCAACTTAGATTGCGTCGTTCTCGGCGCTAACCCCAAACTAAAAGGTAAGCAGGCTATCAATGGGTTTGTAATGAGCCCACCTACCATTCTTGCTCACTAGGTCAATGTCAGTGGAGTATTGGGTGTGTACAACTTGGAGGGAAAAGCATCACCTTTTGTGCATATGGTCACCGGGTTTTCAAACAACAATCAGATACAATCGAGTGTTTTTCGTGGATCCGCCAAAAACCGCTAAAACGTTACATATGTTATATGTATATACAAATGAAGTATGACGGTAAAAGGCATGATCCACGAAGCTCATACTCAGTGATAGGAACGGAAGATATCCAAGACTCGCACGTCATGTAGGAAGTACCAGATGGAAATATTGTAGATGGAAAGAACGGAGAGTTCTATGAAATATTGAAGTAGGGAAGCCCTCCCTTGTAGAGCGGGAAGGATCGAGAGGGATTGAACGTGATGTGTAGATATTAGCACTGGCACCTGTGAATGCTTTGATGTCATAATATCTTTGACTAATGAAGAGTGATTGACTCCTTTAGAATCAATTCGTAGATAACGCGCTGTATTCGCTCGAGTAAGGCAAAATCACAAACACAAAACACAAAAACAAAACCAAAACGGCCATGGCCCGGTCGGCGACGGAGACGCACGGCCGTGACCTGATGCGGCAGTGCGCCCTTGTCATCCTCCGTCGCATCCACCCCCCTCACATACCTGTTGCTGGTATCTACTCAACAGCTGAGCCACCCCCCTCCCCTCTCGGCCTCCATCCGTCCGTGCGTTGGCAAGAAATCTCCCTGTCTTGCTCCACGGCGGCGCTGGAGCAACTTGTCCGCCAAAAATTGTGAGACTACGTGGAGGGCAGAACGTGAGTATTCGATGTGTCGATTCCCTCGACAACCGCACGCAGACTTACCATTAGATCATGACTGCTGAACCTAGGAAATACAGTAGAATCGATGATCAGGTCATGATCTAATTTATGAGCCGTCCTATGATTGGTTCTCGGCTTGAGTTTGCTTTGGGGGCAGCTATCGCTGCTGGAGGCAAGTCTTAGAGGCGGAAAACTGCCTCTTGTGCTTCTTGCCTCTTGCCTTGGCTAGCTTGAGGGAACTGCGTGATGGGGCGAGCTTTTGGCGATGGCGAGCAGTTTGGCGGTCGTTCCCGTCATTTGCCAGTTCGGCTCTGGCCCGGATCAACACTCGTGCAGGTGCTACGTGCTGCTTTTCCGAGGACGGGGGTGGGGTATGGTGAGTGTTTATGCATTTTTTCTTGCAACCCTGAACTCAGGCGCGTGCTCCTGCTTCCCTCTTCGCGCAGGTACCAGCCGGTGTACGGGCTTTTCTGGGGACAGGGCCGGAGCGGCATGACGGCATCCACACTGATGAGAGCGGACGTGAGGGGGGGTTTGGAAAGTAAGTGTTTTCAGCCCAATTTTTTGTCATTTTAAGTCAAACAATATCTAATCTGACTCACCATCTCTGCTTCTTGTCGTCATTACCCCGATGGCTGCTACAGCAGCAGGGGACACTAGGACGGGGGAAGTTGGGGCTAACGGTTGATGGTGTGGTGTGGGAAAGGGAGGGTGAGGAGGGAAGGATTTGGTTTTAGTAAATTGCATATGATTACTATTGAACATTCTAGTTTACGTCCCAAACTACTCTCTTTAATTTGCAGTAAGTGTGTTGTTTACATGTAAAAATAACATTTACAAGCAGTCTTAACTGCCCAAGCCAGAGAAGAGGAGATAGTCATAGGTTTGATAACTTATGACAACTTATCAGTCATAAGTGGGTTTCTGATGCAAACACAATACGTCAATGAAGGGCAGCTCGGAAGACATGTGAGGAGGACACGACGCAAGGTAAGTATTTTGATGTTAACTATTTTATTTTTTGCGAAAATATACAAAACTTATTGTCATTTGTTCTCTTCGATGGACTAAAGATAGGGGCTAGGTATAGAAAACCTGGTGGGTTAGGGTGGAGAGATACAAGTGCTGAGGATCGGGACCCCGGAGTGGGTCTTCATTAGGCAGATAGGAGGACAAATGTAATTCTTTTTATTTGAAACTTCTCATGAAATATTTAATATGTTTATCTGAAGGGGCAAGCCGCCAGCCTATTGTCCCGTGATGATGATGGCCAGGGAGTGAGAGGAAGCAACGAACCTAAGTGCCATCGGATTGGGCGCCGATGGGACAATGCTTTCCTTCCACCGGCTTGGGCTTGCTGTCCGTCAGGATCTGTAGGGAGAAGGATGTGTTGGGAGGAGGCCATCGATCTTGGAGGCGGACCTTGCTGCTTGCTTGGCGGGCTTGGACTTGGAGGAGGAAGAGTATGTCACCGTTGTTTGAGGCGGGATGATTTGGATAAGGATAAGGGGGAATTGTTCAATTTTCTCCTTTGCCTTTGTCAGATACACATTGAAAAATTAACCGTTATTGATTTTCACATTTCATGTTAAAAATTTACGTAGGCATTTGGAGGAACTCAATACTCGTTGATTTCCTTATGCTGAGCGTCGGGATTTCCCGTTTTTTGTCCTGCCGAGACTCGGATTTTCCCGTTTATGCATCAGTAAACCGTAATCTGCAATCGATTACCCCATAGGACATTCCAGAAACAACAGTGCCCCATTCAGGTGCTCATCCCACCTTATTGTCCACCCAGGTCATCTTAAGCAACCAATATACTATGGCTGGTACAGGTCAGAATGTAATGGCAAGTGGTGCAACTGCAGGGACCCAGACCGTCCTCGGCCCAAGCGGTGCTGCAGACCAGCTCACGGTGCATCATCCAAAAGTTTGTGCAACCTCATCTCAGCACCATCGACAGAGCATCAACACCACATGACACAGACAGACCTAGGAATTCTGTTGCAGGTGTCTAGTGAGTGTAAAAAGAAGGTTCTCAGGATAACCAGTCCGAACTGATGGCGGCCCATATAAGCCATGGGATCAATTGACATCATTGACACTGACTTGTATGATTACCCGACGAAACAGTCTTCGGGACGCCCACCCCACCATATCAGGCTGGTGTGGATCAGAACACCATGGGGGCAACTTGCAAGCAGGCAAATTTTCAGGTAGTCAGGATATGGATGGGTTGGAGGCAACGTTGGGTGCAGACGTTGATGTGTACCTTTAGAGGAAGCACTCCACGAGGCTCTCTGAGGTCTCGTGAGGGCCGTCAGCCTCAGCCTTGAGAACCAGCGTCATGCTTTTCACCAGGATATCCCCGATGATCGTGTCACCGGTGAGTGTGAACGTGGTCCTCCTGTCAGAATGCACCCCCACTCCCTCCAGTACGAACCTAAGTATGGTCATACAATAGGTACACACAACAACAACACTTCAACAATCCTTAAATTACCTACCAAAGCTGTCCGCTGCTGCGACCTGTGAAGATTCTGACCAGCTAGAGGTAACAAAATACAATAATTTGTCATTTTAGACTCTGAGAATATTTTTGTAGAATTCTTTGTCAACGTACACCAAGCCGGACTTTGACGAAGAATATCTAACTTTTTGCCTATCTCTCCATTTTTTTAAGATATTCTGACAGCTTTCCCCCCCCCCCCCCCCGCGCCGCCATCGCATCCAACGCAACGACCGACGACGACGACGACGACGACGACGACGACGACCAAAGCCAAAAACCAAGTCGCAAGGCGACGATGACAAAGCGAATCGACGGACGGCGACGGCGGCAATGGGCCGGCTCCACTCCGCGGCTGTGCCGACTGCATATTATAACCGCGGCTAGAGCTCTGCATCTGCATCTGCAGGGTATTTGTTGGTTCAGATCATTCCACGCCCCTCATGAGACGAAAGAAAACATCCAAGGCCGCGGCGCTGGCAGCTTCGTCGGGCGCCCGCGCAGCGATCGGCGAGAACGGGCAGCGGCACCCTCCTGGAGGAGTTCGAAGGCGCGATGACATAGGTCGGAGAGTTCGCACGCACCTTGTCGTCCTCGTCATCTTCTTCGGCATCCGATGGATCCTCAAGGCACCGAATCTGATGTTCACGAAAAACGGATCCAGCGACGCACCTCCCGGCGCATCGAACCTTTCCATTCTTCCTGACATGAACAGTTTGCCTCATTTTGGGCTTCAGTCAACATTTGAAGATTTCTACGCCGCAAATGTTCAGCCACTATTAGTGAGTCTGATTCCTACTTATGGTCTTCGATCTTCGAGAGGGGAGGCTAAATACTCGACACATTGGTTGTGAACGCGTTTGTATTGTTAACCTCGTCACTCTAGGACATTGGCTTGTCAGCCTTCAACGGCACCAATCATGACGTTGGAGAGGAATCACGCGTGGGATACCAACTTCGACAACAGAACGCACGTGCCAAGCATCCTGTGGTTATGATACCAGGTTTTGTCACCAGCGGTAAGTGCACAACCACAACATATTATTATGCCCGACCTTCCAGTCATTTGTATTTCACATTTCGTCTGTGTCAGGCCTTGAGCTCTGGGAGGGAGCCCCATGCGCCAAGAAGCATTTTCGACAACGCCTATGGGGTAGTGCAAGCATGGCGAGGACTTTTTTTTCTGACCGTGAATGCTGGAGGAAGCATCTTGCGCTGAATCCACAAACAGGCATGGATCCACCTAATATACGCCTTCGGTCTGCACAGGGATTCGAGGCAGCAGATAATTTCATTGCAACCTACTGGGTATGGAGCCACATCATCGAAAATTTGGCAGACGTCGGATACGATGGCTCCACAATGACAATGATGTAAGCAATCCCAACCCACTTGTGAATTGTATCTTTTGCATTTCAAAATTTAGATGCTCACAGTATCATGTTCCCAAGGTCATATGACTGGAGAATGGTAAGAAGCATTGCCGCCAAATCTGGTGAATCGTATCTGTTGCATTTCAAGGTTAGATGCTCACAGTGTCAATTTTTTCAAGGGGTATGAATTCTTGGAGAAACGTGATGGATACTTCACCAAACTGAAACACACAATTGAAGCGCACCACTCCACAACAGGAGAGAAAGTAATACTCATATCGCACTCGATGGGGGGCACGGTAGCTTATTATTTTTTGCAATGGGTAGTGGCTGATGCGAAGCTAGGAGGTGGCGGAGGAGGAAAACACTGGATGTAAGAACTTCAAAGTCCTCCACTGCGTATTCACTCCATTCTTAACCACAAGTCAACTTATAATCCCTACTCGCCAGTGAGCGGCATGTACACGCCTTCATCAACATTGCGGGCACATTGCTAGGAGTGGTATGTATCCAATGCTGATCTAAGTTTGTCATCTCTCTTCTTGCTTAATCTCTGATCTCGTCTGTTGCATTTCCCCATGCACAGCCCAAGGCAATACCAGCCTTGTTATCCGGTGAATTGAAGGACACTGCCATGCTTCTCTCACAACTAGGTGAACTGTTAGAGAATTATTTCGGGAAGCGTTGGAGAAAAAACTGTGAGCCGTCTCAGCTGTCTCGATCATTTTTTGTGTGACATCGATGTGTTACCAGGCAGACCCTCAGATTGCTTGTTATTCGCTCCAGTATGGGTCACTTGGGGGTCACTTTTCGGGATGTTACCTAAAGGCGGCAATGCTATTTGGGGTGTTGGTGCTGATCTCACGCCAACACCCCAGAACGAAGATTCGGGCATCGAATCAGCCCCAGCCATTGTATGGAACAATGTCACTGGCAGAATCTGCCAATCATCGCGCTCTCCTTTGGAAAATAGGACGCCAACAGAAGGATCAACAAACGACGACATCATTGCCATAGCAGGCTTGGATATTCCTCCATCTCGCACATGGTCTATGGAAGAGACTATTGATCATCTCTTCAAATACTCCAACGATGGAAGGTCGTCCATCTACGCTTCGATGTTCTCGACGGACGCCAAAAGAGGTTGGAAGAGGAAAACTTCTTCGAGGGACAAACGTAAGCATTGGAGTGATCCATTAGCCACACAGTTACCACGAGCGCCTTCTATGTCGATTTACTGTCTCTACGGGACCGGGATACCAACAGAGCGATCGTACTATTACGAAGTTTCCTGTGACAAACTTGGAGGAATGTCAACTATCGATCAAAATGAAACATGTCCTGATGCTAGCGCAACGGAAGAGGAGGCTGAACCACCTGAGGCTCCTTTTAAGATTGACACGGACTCTAACGATGAGTCCAAGAGCATTGAATATGGCGTTCGTCACTCCGATGGAGATGGATCAGTTCCTTTGGTGTCCTTGGGATACATGTGCCAAAAATGGTCTGAGCACAAAAACCCGCACAACCCATCAGGAATCAAAGTATACACTCGAGAAAAGATACATGCGGCCCAAGTCAGTCTGTCTGATCCAGGGCGTGGGGGCCCTGCATCGGGCGAGCACGTTGACATCTTGGGCAATGTTGAAATGATCGAAGATGTGGTCAGGATTGCGACTGGTTTTGAAGTGGAAGAGAAGGTCAACAAAGACATTGTTGAGAGTGATTTGAAAAAGATAGTCGAAGCAATTGATCAAGCGTCAGGTGCGTAGAATATGTTACAATGTATAAAGCGAGCACATTGGTGTCTCGTGGAATATGCTGCGGCGGCACTCTTGGGCCTTGTCGGTAACAGTAAGACCATTATTCAGTGGGAAATTCAACTCCAGAGTGATACTTTATACGAGAAAGTGTGCAGTACGTCACGAATCAGGCGACTTGAATTGATGAAACCATAAGGTAACCAAGAGGCAGCTGGCAATCTTTTCTGGGGGACTACTGTGAGAAATTGCTACCCTGTTCAAAACACTTGGTCAGGGACACCATCTTTCTTTGGTAAGGCAATATTATCTCCTGCCTGGCACTCTCCAAACCATCCTCATTCAGATTCGGGTTTAGTTTCAGTACAGCCTGGTCTATGCCGTCGCAAACTTCATAATAGAAATCCGCATCTGAGAGGCTTAGATCAAGGGTCTCCTGTCTGCCTCCTATGGCGAACTCAATGCGGACATGAAAGTTCGAAGCCTCATTTCTGCTGAGATATTCATCGTGGAAGAATTGGCCCATATAGCTATCTAAAGTTTTGCAGACATGGTAATAGTAGCCTGAAACTGGTGGTGAGAGGTTTCAAAAGTGGAGCACGGCGAAAAATATCCTTGAAAGACTCACCCGCGTCATCAGGTGTGACAGTTATGGCGTACACTCTGCCGCCAACCTTAAAGATGATTTCAACTTCTTCACTTTGGCCCTGCTCATCTGCCATACCTATTGCTGCCGGGCGCAGGGTCTATGGGAAGTTGACCTTCAGACGAAGAGGATGTGTCCTCCTGTTCATCGCCCTCTGTAACACTCTCGTGGCTGGTATCGCTGTCAGATGCATTGTCCACCTCGTCCCACAGAATGTTTCGCGCTTCTTCAACAATGTTTGCCAGATCTATTATCAATGGCTTTCCCCCGTCTCCACCTTCTACTTCTGGTGTTTCCCCTACAACAGCTTCTTGAAGAGATCTGCGTTCTTTGTCCTCGCTTCTGCGGGTGGCAGTTGAATCCTAGCAAAACCAATTGCATCGTTAGAACTGAGCAGTTCGTCCAAGAAATGCTAAACCCAGAGGGCAGCGTACCTTGGAATGGGCCCTATTTTTGGCACCCCTGAAGCTGTGTCCTGTATAACAGCGACATGTACATGAATAAGTAAATCCATCACGCCTGATACGTAAAAACACAAACCAATTTTTTCATCAATCGACGTTCCAGAGGCTGTGCTGTATCTACATATGCGCACAGAAAAAGAGCGAGGATAGTTTTCATGTTTGTCGCAAGTAGTATGTATGTATGGGTATTTGGTTGGAATGTTTTATTTATGAGCGTCTTTGATGTGAAGTCATGTGTGTGGAAACTACAACACTCCCTTTTTGCCAAAGACCCTGTTATCACCCCGCCCAAGTCGCAAGAGCAAGCTCAAGAATTGTGACCAATATTCGATATTCGCCACGCCAACATCAGGCGTATGTTGCTGTACAGAATGTTTTGCGAAGTTGAGAGTTGAGAAGCCTGACCTGGCCGGCTCTGTGGGTCTACACGTACAAATACCTAGAGGTAGGCTGAGGTAGGTACGTACTCTGACAAACTCTGACCGATCGGCGCTGCCACAAAACGAGAACTCCAATACTCCATCATCACTTCTTGGTCTCGGCGATTCATCTCTCTCGCTCGGTTGTTCATCACGCCTGAAAGCCGGCTGGTTGTTCTTGCTCTTGGCCGTATTGTGTACTGTCACAAAAGAGCTTTGAGGAAGAAAACCAAACCAAGCAAAACTAAGTACTATGACGAATCCCATTAAGAGAAGAAACAAGGATGATACAGCCCATCAAGTGGAGGCGTTGTAAGTTTTCTCTGAGCGCATCGCCCGTGCACTTCTCTTTTCCCGTTCAGCAAACGAATCTCCTCTCAACGCCACAGAGGATCTTTTGATCATGGCCTAGAGCCCCATGACGTTGGCTATGATACAGAGGAAACGAAGGTGGAATCGGTGCAGGTTAGTAGTCGTCTGGCTTCTATTTCTCATTGATAATGACACAACATCTCACCGGTACGTGCACCCTACTCATCATGCCCCGGAAAGCAATTCCTGACTCGCACCTTCGATGTAACATGTAATGCCTTATCCAATGGCCTCAAAAGGTTGCGAGAAAGCGAGTACTTTAGTGACCCTCGTCTTCGTGATTCTCACACCGAGGAGATTGTGGCGGGGGAGAGAATGGCTGTGAGTTATGTGATCCGCAAGGAAAGCTTCGAGGCACCATGTTAAATGAAGCTTGCAGAATATCAGATCTGATAGGAAACCGAGTGGTTATGGAATTATTACAACACATTGGCTAGCTGAGTTGGTTGGGCCGGGAGGCGCCAGCCAGGGTGCCCGTGCGTGGGTTGAATTATCCATCGGGATATGAACTTGAGCGATGTCTTGCAACAACCAAGCAACAACTAATAGCAACAACAGTGAAATATTAAGAACGTCTATTTTCAATAGAGAGAATAGAAGCGGGGCTGGCCCCCAAGCGGCCTCATAGTGTCCACAGCCATTTCAATAATGCTCTCTTGAGCTTCCTGGTGGTCACGCCCCTTACGATAACCCGTAACCTCCGTTTGTCTATCTATGCAGATTCGACTGGTCGGTATCTCCCCGGGTGTGATGCCTGTTCGATAGACGCCTTGCAACCTAGAGGGATCACCTGCGATCACCCCAGAAGTTATCAGCCCGAAATTGTTGCATAGAGAAGCACAGTAAATAAATCTAATCACAAAGAGTATTATTTGCTACCATGGCACACAAACAAAATTACTTCTTCAATTTTTGCGGCAGGAAAGTAATGTAGTACTCGTGACCCCTGCTGTCCGTTGCCACCTTCTGATTCTCCTCAAGGTAATCCAGGTACACGTGAGAACGACTCGACCCCTCTGCTATGGCGCCCTCGTCCTCGGGATCCTTGGGGGTGAGGAGCGGGTACCACTTCTCGGGACCCGTGTAATCCGAATCCGAGAACTTCCCGAGCTCCGACAGGACCTTCTTTCGAGCTAACACGTACCCCATGCTCAGGTCCTCCATCTCCTGGTTCCCCCAAAGCGAGTGCTCTTCGTACATCTCGCACCGGAGCATCCGTCCCTCCTCCGATCGCAGCTCGTGCACCAACCACGTCGATCGAATGAAGTCGAGGGGGAAATAGGACTCCTGATTCATCTCCTGGTAGTTGGGCGACCGCCCCGCGTTCGTCCGGGTCAGGTGCACGGCCATCTCGTAGAACTGGACTTGCGCGCGCATGTCCTTAGTCTCCGGTATCCCCGTGTACCCTCTCACGAATTTGGCGAGGTTGACCGGGTTCGTCGAGTGATTTTCGTCGTAGGTGTATCGGTTCGTGAAAAAGAGGCTATGCCTCCGGGGTTGGGGGGGGAGCCAGATGTCCACGTTCTCCTTCTTCTTCTCGTCGTAGATGGTCTTCTTCTCGGGGGAGTTGCGTGCGTGCATCTCGAGGTGGCGCATCACGCCCATCGCCTGATCGGTCGTGAGGATGACACGTCGATGGTGAAGGTACATCGCCTTCTCCACCCTTTCGTGAAACAGCTGAGTCGGAGTCAGCTTGGCCATCGACCGTTCGTATTCCGGCATCGTGTGCTGCGACCCGGGGACCACGACGATGATCCAGAGCTCGTTCTTGATCTTTCCGTTCCACTCGGACATGGGCGTACGCGTCAAGTCCTCCCCGTACATCGACTTGGCCAACTTGCTCGAGGACGAGACGAAGGCGATCTTGCAGAAGAACTCCTCCCACCCCTTCCGCTGCGACGGCTTGCTCTGCCGTTCCATTGACGCGAGTTCAGGGTGCAAGTCGACCGTGTACAGCACATACGGGCAGCTCTGCGTGATCTCCCGCGTCGTCTCGATGACTGCGTCCCACGGGGACGGAGTGCACAGGTTCCCGCCCCATCGACATCCGGCGGCGCAGGGGAGGCTGTGGTAGGAGAGGTTGTCGATACTGTCGTCGATGAGCCCCTGGAACTTGTTTTGGATCGGGAGGACCGGAGGCAAGCTGTACGGGTAGGCCTTCAGCACGTGATAGGCCAACGTGGACTTGATGGCATCGTGGATTCGAGAACCGTGGGTCCAACCCAGCAGGTCACGGACGCGCTCGGCGTCGCGATCGGACGGGCCCGGACTCTCGAGCGCCACCAAGCCTTTGGAAGGCTCGGCGTCGCTCGGGAGCTTGGGTCCGACGTCTTCCGAGGCGGGGGGCAAGTATTCCTCCATGCGCTCCTGCATCTCTCTCATGCTCGTCGTCAGCTCCGACCCCGACCCGATCCTCGCCAAGACGGGCGCGTTGGGATCGACCTTCGGATCCCTCCGGAACTGCAGCGCCGCGATAATGGCCGCGGCCACGTCGTACACGTACGCCAACTGCTCCCTCGCGCCCGCCTCCGCACCCTCCCTTTTGGCGAACATGGTCGACAGCTCGTACCGGTCCCCGTCGAGGCGATGGGGCGGGATGCGTCCCTCCGGATCCCATTCCACGGCGTTGTGCACGGTCCGCTCGGCGAGGTCATGCATCACCGATCCAGGACGGGCGAAGGGCCCGAAGACCATGGGGATGCGCAGGCCGAAGGACTCGACGCCGTGGCGCTTGTAGTAGTACGAGGTCAACACCTCTTTGAGAAGGCTCGACGTGCCGTAGACTGACGCTCGAGGCACGGAGGCACCGTCGACGGTCGCATCGCCGACCTTCGAGGCGACACCGGATCGATCCTCCGCCTCGTGCGAGCTGAGGTACACCAGCTGCGGCTGCGCCCGCTGGGGGAACCGATCCCTGAAGTCGGCCAGGCTCCTCAGCACCTGATCCATCGACAGCAGCGCGTCGAACCGTCGCATCGTCACGCTCCCGTCCCCTCCCTCCTCCGCCTCCGCGAGGGGACTCGCGTCGGTCACGTCGCCGTAGTCCACGTGCTCTCCTCGCCCCTCCTCCGTCCCGGCCAAGTGCACGATGTGGGTGGGATTCAATCGCTTCACGAGGTCGAAGCCGTTCCCGTCTCGCTCGAGCCGTCGCTCCTCTCCGAGGTAGGGATGGGGGTGGATCCCAAAGAGGGGGACGATCAACCTCTGGAAGGCCGGGACGCGTCGCTGGATGTACTTGTACCGATGCTCGATGGCCTCGATGCGCTCGTGGCGGGTGTTGGGATACACCGGATCGATCCCGGCGACGAACTGGACGCCGCACTGCTCGTGGAGCTGGAGGATCAGCTCCATCCCCACTTGGGACAGGGCGCCGGTGACGACGACGCGGGACTTGGGACCGATCCGCGCCTCGGGGGGATACCGACCGGGATGCTTCTCGGAGGCCTCGCGGGCGTGGGGGCCGCAGATCTCGGGGCCCGAGGGAGGGGCCTCCTCGTCGGGCTGTTTGAGGTGGCGATGTCCCGCTGCGCCGTCGTTTTCTTCGGCATCGGCGGCGCCGATCTCGGACCGCAAACCGCGTCGATCCTTCGACGTCTTCTTCCCCGCCGCGCCGGGACGGTCGAGCTCCCGATGGGCCGGCAGGTCCAGCGTCAGGCGAGGGGGCGCCTCCGACTTCTTCGGGGCGCGGCTCCTCGACCCGAAGCTGCTCGCGATGCCCGTGCTCCACGATCCGCCCTTGGCAGCGGCGGCGGCTCCCGCTCCCGCGCCGGCCGCCGCTCCCGTCGCTCCCTCGGCCGCGGCTTCCGCGGGCGCCGCGGGACGGGCCGACGGCGGCCGCGTCCGATTCCTCCTCTGCCACGCGCGCGCCTTCTTCAGCTCCCGGACCTTCCGCGCCTCCTCGGCCATGCTCGCCACGGGCGTCCTAAGGGTGTCGTACTCTCGCAAGGAGGGCGCCGACGCTCCCTTTCCCGTCGCGCCCGACTTCGACGCGGCCGAGGCGAGGCTCCACGGCAGTCCCGCGAGCCACTCGCTCCGACCTCCGGGGGGGCGGACCGCGGCGAGGACGCGGCGGATCTCGACGAGGTACCCGAGCGAGGCCACGGTCAAGCCCAGGGACAGGAGGAGGAGGCGCTTGCCCTTGGACGAGCGCAGGGGCTTGGTCGAGGGGAGGAGGGAGCGGAGTCCGAGGTTCGTCCCGACGGCGGCGGCGAGGCGGCGGCAGGCGTCGACCTTGCGCCGCGCGGCGGCGGAGGAGGAGGGGGAGGAGGGGTCGCGGAGGTCGGAAAAGGGAAGGGCGCCGCCGCCGCCGCCGTAGCTCGCGGATCCCTCGCGGCTCTCGCGGCTGCCGCCGGACGACGAGGCGGGGGAGTGGACGAACCGGCTCCGCAAGCCGGACTTGTCGCTCCTCCCCCGGTCGAGGGACCGGTGGTAGACCTCGGCGGAATTCAGGCTCCCCTGGTGACTCAAGACGCTGCGCTGGCTCAGCGGAGACGACGAGTGCGCGCGGACGAAGACGTGGCTCGGGGGCGGAGGAGAGCGTCGCTCCTTCTCGAGCTCCCGGATCCGATCCAGTCGATCCTCGATCTCGTTCGGATCGTCCTCGTCGTCGCCGCCGAAGTCGTCGTGGACGAAGACGCCCACGATGCCCTGCTCCTCCAAGCTCCGATCGATGCTGCGGTTGGCCGAGGAGTGGGACGGGCTGACGATCTGCGTCTCTTCCTCGCGCTGGCCGGCCTCCCACGACCGCTGGCGCGGACCCTGGTCCTCCCAGCTGATGTGCTTCCTTACGACGGGACGCATCTTGTCCCCGTACCGCTTGCTCTTGCTCTCGGTGCCCTGGCTGTCCGATCGCTGCCTACTAGGGCTGTTCGCGTGCGCGTATCGGTAGTTGGTGCCGAGGACGTTCGCGGCGATTCCCACGACGGATGAGGCTCCGCTAGACGCGGCGGGATCGGGACTGAAGCGGTCGGAAGTGCCCCTAGACGACGCCCGACGTTGGATGGAGGGGGAGGCGGAGGAGGAGGGGTCGTTGCGGGGACGGATGGGCGCGTTCTCCTCGTCGGAGGATGAAGAGAGGGCGAGGGATCTCGTCATGGCGTCATCCCAGATCCTCCGCGGCGCTCGGAGGCTCTCTAGAGAGGTAGGTTTGGGGCCGGCGAGATCTCGAGTAGGAGTAGCGGCGGCGGGGGCGGCGGACGTCCTGTCTTCACGGCGTCATGGGCATATTCATCCGTGCTTCCTCATGGTCATCGTCGCAGACGTCCTTCTCGAAACAAAATGGCAGCGTGATCGGGGATGTCGTGCCTGGGGCGCGGCCGTGACGGGGGGGCGGCCGCGGCGGCGGGGGGCAAGCAAGGTTTTCATTCATGGTTTGTTCACGTGAAAGCTAGAGAGAGCGAGGTGCGCAGCGCCAGGCGCACGCACGAGATAGATCGAAGATGTGTGCCTTTGGTGGGATCGGCTGCAACTTTGGTTTTCTGGCTTCTCGAATTTATTCCGACCAGATTCTCTATGATTGATGGCTTTAGATAGTGCCCCTAAGATCTTTGGACCTACTTTAGCCAAAACAATTATGGGCCATACTCAAACTAAGTGGCGTGCAAAGAAAGGCACACGTCCTCTCGGCGGCCGTTGGCCCCAACGATTTTTCCTTTTTCCGCGAAGCGCTTGGCGGCGCGCACCTTGGTATCGTACATAGGAATAGATAGATACGTACCTAACCTCCGGCCGCCCGTGCTCCGGCAGCTTTTGTTCAAACAAAGGGAGTTCACAGGATCTGTCGCACGGAACAGGTGGTGCCCGCGCGCGCGCGAAAATCGAAACAGAAGCGATTTGAATACAGTTTCGTGCCACTTTTTCACGGACAAAAAGATCCGAGATCCGAGGGAGCGAGGGCCGATCGCGACCGACCAACGTGGACGTGGGACGACCGCACATCTATCGCTCGATCATCTCTCTCGTCTTCGTCGAAAGTCAACAACCAAGCATCGTCGCATCGCGTCGTCGTGAACGGTTCGAATCCAGCGTCAATCCATCTCGCCTCCCACCTTCGCTTCGTGTCTCGGCAATCACAGCCGACGTGCAAATCTTTGCTTCGGTGCCTCCTCAACGTGCTCATTATATTTGTTCATAAACAAAGCCAACATCTCTTTCAAAGGTTCGTCGCTTTCCGTTGCTTCAGTTCGTTGTCCCCTTCTCTTGCTTGCCGAACTCACCCCCTTTCACTCACGCCTTTGCACTCCTTCCGCCTCGCGTCGGTCCAACCCTGCGACAGATCTCAAAAGCATTTCAACCATGACTTCGAACGTTGTCGACTTCGAGGACATCCTCACCAACGGCTTCTCCGACGCCAACGCCTCTCTCCGGAGCGGCGTCCGCGCTCGCTGGGAGCGCAAGAAGCACGACGCCGTCCCCGCCAGCGCGTCGGACGCCTCCGATCCCGAGAACGGCCACGCCCGCTCCCTGAGCGATCGGTTCATCCCCAACCGCGCCGCCATGGACTTCGAGAAGTCCTCTCACGCCATCCTCTCCGGCCCGCACGACGCCGAGTCCTCCTCGATCGGCGACCGGACGGACGGCGAGGCCTCCGAGGACGAGGAGCACACCCTCAACTCCGTCGCGTCGGACATGTCCGAGTACAAGGCGTCCGTCCTCGGCGTCGACGACGCGGCCAAGAGCCGCATCCTCAGCTTCGCGGACAAGGCCCCGGCGCCCAAGGGGGAGACGGTGAACAACCTCCAGGTCCTGTACTCGGGGACGTCGTCTCGGAAGGGCAAGACCACGACGAAGACCGCGACGCGTCACATCCCCTCGGCGCCGACGCGCATCCTCGACGCGCCCGACTTGCTCGACGATTACTACCTCAACCTGCTGTCCTGGTCGGACACGAACATCCTGGCCGTGGCGCTGGCCCAGACGGTGTACCTGTGGAACGCCGAGACGGGGGCGATCGACGAGCTTTGCAACGTGGAGGGGGAGGGGCCGGACGCGCACGTGTCGAGCGTGTCGTGGATCCAGGAGGGCGGGGGACACCTCGCCGTCGGGACTTCGTGGGTGAGTGCGCGATCTGTTTAGAACGACCGTGGATCGAGGCCGTGGGTTCCTGAGGACCATAACGCTCACATCTTGCGCACGTCATCGATCACAGGGTAAGACCATGCTCTGGGACGTTCGCGCCCAGAAGCAGCTCCGCAAAATGGACGGGCACTCCGACCGCGTCGGGGCCCTGTCCTGGAATCGCCACATCCTCTCCAGCGGCGGGAGAGACAACCTCGTCATCAACCACGACGTCCGCATCGCCGAGCACAAAACCGCGACCCTGGCCAGCCACACGCAAGAGGTCTGCGGTCTCGCCTGGTCGCCCGACGGCATGACCCTCGCCAGCGGAGCCAATGATAACAAGCTCTGCCTGTGGGACGCCGCCGCCTCTTCCAGCTCCCGCCCTCGGTTCGAGCTCACGGAGCACCAGGCCGCGGTGAAAGCCCTGGCGTGGTCGCCCCACGAGCGCAACCTCCTCGCGACCGGCGGGGGGACCGCCGACCGGTGCATCAAGTTCTGGAACTCCCAGTCCGGCTCGATGCTCCAGTCCGTCGACACCGGCTCGCAAGTCTGCGCCCTGCAGTGGAACCCGTACGAGAAGGAGATCCTCTCCTCCCACGGCTTCGCGCGGAACCAGCTGTGCCTGTGGAAGTACCCCACCATGGCCAAGGTAAAGGAGCTCGACGGCCACACGGCCCGCGTGCTCCACATGGCGGTCAGCCCCGACGGCTCGTCGGTCGTCTCGGCCGCCGCGGACGAGACCCTTCGATTCTGGGATGTATTCGCCCCGCCGAGCGGAGCGCGCACGGGGAAGCGCGGCGCGTCGGACCTCCCCGGGGGTGCCAAGAGCAAGAAGCTCAGTCGGACCATGCACATTCGTTGAGTGTGTCAACGGAGGAGAACACGACAACATAGTTCATATCGGCGAAACGACAGCACGCATGAGTCCACGAGAGCAATTTGCATCCCCCCCCCCCCCCCCCCCCCCCCCCTTCCAAACTTTTCACTTTCCTTTCATTTCTCCATTTCTCTTGTTTGCCTTGTTTTCCCGATGTCTCTTCTCGAGCACTCGCTCTGAGCATCGATTCTCTTCTCAATCTCTCCCAAGGTTTTAGTGTGGTTCTTTTCAGAGCCCACTTTGCCTTCACCTACACACAAAGAAACACCCCGGCTTGGTTTTGACACCGTCGATCGTATCAACCATTTTCTTTCTCTTCACCGTCTCCAGGGGATGTACAAGCATGGACTTTCAGAATGTTGGAAGGAGTTCAACTGTGACATGTGATAGGGCAGTGTTTGGGGTTGATATTTTCTAGGAGATCACGTGGCGCGGAATGCTACGGGGATTATACAGGGACCAACATTGTCGAGAGGGGTCAAACAGTCTTGGAGCTAGCATCGTAAAGAGACGGCGCCGTTGTCGATGTGTCAGCGTAAAAGAAAAAGCGTGCTTTAGAACCAACATACTTAGGGCTCAAGAGTACCCCTTCTTCTCTGACATGAAAATAACGACCTAATAAAGCGGCACCGCTGGTTCACAACCCAATGATGCCACATTATTGTACCATATGTTTACTACACCACCATATTCAAATCAAAACATACTTAGGGCTCAAAAGTTCGTACCTACTTCTATGACATAAAAATAAAGACCTAACAAAGAGGCACCACTGGTTCACAGCCCAATGATGCTTCTACACCACCATTCACAAAGATTCAAGTCAAAACATACTTAGGGCTCAAGAGTACCTACTTCTATGACATGAAAATAATGACCTAATAAAGCGACACCGCTGGTTCACAGCCCAATGATGCAACATTATTGTACCACACCATTTTTACTACACCACCGTTCACAAACATTCAAATCAAAACTTCTGACTTAGACTGCAAGAGTACCAACAATATCTTCGTTGAAATCCGCAATCAAGCATTCACAGACAGATTTGTAGCAGAGCATATCATCTTCGTCACCAGCATTTTCCAGATCTTTGATAGCTGATTCAAAGTCATCCATCATATTTTGAATCAAGGCCAAGTCACGATCTCGAATAGTCTTTACCCTGGGCACTATCCAACCCTTGAGCTGAGAAAAGAAATCCTTTTGAAGTGACCCACTGCAACATTCCTCCTCGCCATTGTGTGGCAACTTCGCACTTTTTGCATTCGATGCCTTTGCCATTTTGTCTTTGATCAGCTCGTACAGTTGCAGAACTTGCTTTGTAATCATCAATGCATGGCGATTTGTCCCACTTTCCTTTTC
Organism: Thalassiosira exigua; assembly: GCA_036939895.1. Taxonomy (NCBI): domain Eukaryota; phylum Bacillariophyta; class Thalassiosirophyceae; order Thalassiosirales; family Thalassiosiraceae; genus Thalassiosira; species Thalassiosira exigua. Next base: position 18,346 of record JALLPA010000107.1, read on the forward strand.
ATTAGACAGAGGCAGTGCTTCTTTGCATTCCTCTACAACGCATTCGCATCCAGCTGTGTAGCAGATGACATCATCCTTGTCTTCCGCCTGCTCCAACTTGTTGATGGCCGACTCGAAACAGTCCATCTGACTTTTAACTGCATCGAGGTGTGAAGCTGAAACTGTCCTCACTCTTTTTGCCAGCCACCTTTTCAGGTGAGAGTAGAATTCCGTTTGCAATGAACCGATATTTTCCTCCCTTGCATGTCTCGATGAATTACCAGTGGTTCCATTTTGGGCCTTCCCACCAGGCATTTTCCCCTTGATTCTATTGTACAAATGATATGCCTGCATAGTCCTTTCCTTAGCACGAGTACTGCAACTAGCATTTTTAGCGGGAGCGGGAGAGGCTTTGTTGTTGTTAGTCCCTTCACCATCCTCTTTCAGGCGTTATGAACGTAAGAAATCAGATTCAAAGGGGAAATGATCAGGAAAGAATGATAGCACACACCTCTAACTTCTTTTGATGCTGAATCTCGATCGGCTGTTGGATTGGGCGGAGCTTCGTGACTCGAAGTTTCCGAATCCCGCCCCGCATCTGCGAACCACGTGCGTTTAGGTCAAGTGAGGTCATGAGTAAATAAGAAATACAGAAAATTGACGAAATACTCACTAGTGCGATCACGAGGTGTTGGCGTAGAACAATTGGGTTCTGATTCATCGTCATTCCGATTGGTTTTGGTGTTTGGATTATCCTTAGGTGTTGCACCTGAATTATGCAAAGACAGTATGAGAATCTTCCATTGGCATCTTTTCAGTACATGAGACTTATCGTACCTGCAGCACTCTTGGATTGCCCCCCAAGGATCTCCCCCTGCTCTACTTTCTGGCGCTTCTGTTTGCTTTTGAGGTCCTCACTGAAAATACAGTAAGGGTCTTCAAGTATGCCTGCATGTTCAAGGTAGCCCTTCCCTACTTCAGTCTGAACAACTTGCTCTTCGTAAAATCCATCTAGATATGCCCAATCCAACATAGCCTCCACGCCAGTCAATTTGTCTTCTCCTTCTGTTGCAGTCTCTTCGTCACTACCTTCCTTGTATACAGCCCATATATCATCCCCAACGTCTCTTTTTAAGCGCTTTAGTTTCCACCCATGATTTTTTAGCATATCCCGAACACGATGTGCCATATGATCACGAGTGTTGAAGTGTTCGTCAGAATTTCTCCTATGTTTTCGTTTCTTTCTGGTTGATGAAACTGGGATACCTTCATCGCTGCTACTATTGGAACTATTTTGTGCATCACAATCATCTTGTGCATGTACTTTGGACGTTTCCGATTTCCTTTGTTCGACGTAAAGAGAGTGCTTGTAATCAGTCTTCCCCCGCGAGACATCATTCAATATTTCTACGAGAACACATTCAGTAAGAATTGTGTTGTTTAGAGGGATTTTCGAGTGCATTGAAATGAAGGTTCAAATGTGATTGTCGATGATCAAAAGCGGGGATCAGGGGGGAGAACTTACTTTCAAATGCATTCTTGTCGGTAGCTGGGTAGTGCCGATTTGTAGATAGTCGCAGCAACTTCCCCCCTGACGCACTTGTCTCCGTCTTCAATTTGTCCAATATGTGTTGGCATACTTCCTTTTTCCTCTCCAGGGTAACTCCGAGTTCAGATGAATATTCCTTCGCCCATAACAAATCCCAAGCAGCTATTATTTTTTCTTTGTACTTCTGATCCCGGAGGCTCAGGGTGATGTCCTTTTCGTCACTGCCGATGCTATCTTCGTCTTCGGTGTCACCGTCCTCCCCAGAGCCAGAGTCAGAGTGCTGAAAACCGTCCCCATACACTGATTCAGAAGCAGAAGCGTCATCGTTGCTCCCCGGTTCGCCGTCAGCTACAGAGCCAGAAGTGTCATTTACGCCTTGGTGTCGAGCGCCTTCTCCCCCATCGGCATCAGACGCGGGCTTCCGTTCAACAGGGTCATCGACTGGTGAAACCGATCGCAAATCCACGGGGTCTTCGTCTTCCTGCTTGATGCCGCGGGAGGCATCGTTCCCCATTCTGAATGTCGGAAACGGCATTTTCGGCTTGGGCGACCGTCCTTCACTCGCACACCGGTGAGTTGTAGATTTCAGACTACTAATCGGAGAGGCTGTTGTCGCAAATGGCATCGGCAGTTGCAGAGGTCTTCATCTTCAGCTTCAGCAGTAGGGACGGGTTCCCAGCCAGGGCAGCGGCGGCGGCGGCGGCGGCGGCGGCGACGCGACGGCGAACGGGGACGGGGAAGGCAACGTAGGGCAACGTTGTGATGGTAGGTACGTACGATAATCAACTCAGCTGTCAGCTAATCCGGTGCGTCGAAGTCGGTGGCGACGGGCTTGGGCACACTTGACCAAGAGTTTCTTGGTGTCTAAGCTTCGTGGTTGGGTAGATA
>JALLPA010000108.1:0-20801 GCA_036939895.1 Thalassiosira exigua
GAGCGTTTTCATTTTCCTTCTCTCGCCTCTCGCCTGTCGCTTGATGAGTCGATGAACCTTGATTGGACCAGGACAGGGGCGCTTGCCCACGGGGATCAAGGTCCGAAGGAAGAATACCATCGGTGTCGGCACCGGTGCAAAGAGCTCCGCAAATCGGCCGCAAATTCGATTGAATTCGTTTCACAGAACCCCGCGTCGGCCCAACCCAGGCGACGCGCCTGGACCTTGGCCCCTTTGGTACAACATGAACCTACTCAAGAGCGTCGGCAGCGGCGGCGGCGACGGGAGCTGCGGCGTCCGGGCCAGAGCCGAAGACGACGTCACCGAGCGCCGCAAGACGTGGAGCTCGCCGTCCCCCGGCAAGCGCGCGTCCTTCGACATCAGCGCGACCGACCCGCTGAAGCGCCGATACCGCGATCGGAAGGTGGTCGGCCTCGCCGAGGGCGTCCGACGGACGATGAACCCCACGCCCCCCGACTTGCTCGAGGGGAGCAAGAAGGTCCGGTACGAGAAGTACGACGGCAACATCCCCCTGGAGGACGACGAGAAGTACGCCCGGTCGAAGGTGGAGCGGAGGCCGCTCGTGCTGGTCGTCATCAGCTACTACACCGCGCTCAAGATCTTCTTCTACTATTTGATTTCGTTGAGCAGTCTCATCTCGGTGGGGCTGTCGGTGGGGTTGACGTTCTATTGGTACGACAAATTTCATCAGGTGAGCCGCGCGCGGGCGATCTGGCCTTCCTTCGCGTTTGGAATCGTTGCAACGTACGACCCACACCAGCTCCATCGAAATGCTATAGGAAAAATCGAATACTCAGTTGAACGGTACGATGGATTGGGTGTTGCTCGGTTTCGCAGTCATCACTCCGCTTTCGCTGTCCGTCGGAATAGCGTTCCGAAGAAGGGAAAGGGCCCTCGTCGAAATATCCAAATTTCGTTCATTCGCGTACCAGCTGTTTCTGTCCCACTGCATTTGGGATTGGGGCTTGCCTCCCGATGGCAGGGCCGCGGCAGATATCGACTGGGTGGAACACGCAGACGACGTTTTGAACGAATTGGTGAAGATAGGGGATGAGCTCTGCCGGTTCCTAACTCTTCCTACCACATCAATGTCAAGGTAAGGAAGTTTGACTTGGTATATCAACAACTTCATGCGTGATGATGACTTAGTTTTCACGTTTGGTTAGGCATCGCATGACAAAGGGTGGAAGGCGCGAAGCAGCAAGAACTGCAGAGGCAAGAATGTTGTAACCATCATTCGTAGTATCCGTTGTATCGTTATTAATCATACCGTTTGCCTTGGATTCTACAGGTTGCCTACAAACTTTATGATTCATTGTATACTCGCAGGTTCGTGAAACTGTCACTTCTTTCGGAAAAGATAAAACTGGCGGGGCTAGGTGCAAGCGAAGCATCTAGAATGCGTCAATACGAACGATTCATGGGCGAGGCAATCGAGAATTTACGGATGGTCAAAACGTATCGCACGCCTCAAACGCTTCGGTCATTTGCTCGTCTCTTCACGACGCTGCTACCTCCCTTCTTCGCACCGACCTATGCACAGCTTGCATTGAATGTGGACTCGCTTGCGATTGGGATTGTTTTCGCAGTCGTCACTGCTTTTTGCCTGAATGCATTGCTAGAAGGCGTGGAGATATTGGAAGATCCATTCGTCGCCTTCATCACCCTGGATGGAATCGACGTTCGAGAGGAATTTCAAGTGTTGCACTGGCAACAGCTTGTCTCCATCGTCGCCGCCGTCGTGTCTTCTTGTTGTTCTTCTTCGGCGTCGGCAACCGTCAATAACTTTGTCTTCCCTCCCGATTTATGCACTTGGGCCATGCTCCTTCGTCTGAAGTGATAAACGGCGGCGCCCGTCCTCGACGTCGCTTTGGTATCGTACCTAATCATTGTTCGATCGATGGGGGTGGCGTGGGGGGCACCGGACTGTGATGTGAAGCAGATGTTGTTGATGTTGTGAAGGGAAGGGAAGCACCCTGGAGTGACGGACGATGTCGACGACGGACGGGCGGCCGTCAAGGAGGAGGGGAACCACCCCGAGGAGGAGCGCCCTTCCCCCCGATTCATGATTGCCAAGATGGCGAGCATCGTCATTTCATCAAATTGCCCCTATCCTGACATCGATTCATTCGACGTCCTTTGTTCTGATTGCGGACTTGGGACGCGGTGATCATGGCGAACACGATCGCCTTCTTGAACAAGCCGCGGGAGGTGTTCAAGTGAGTTCGTTTTGCGGTCGCGGGGTTGCGTGGTTCGGGGTTCGGGGCGTATGGTGGTTCGAGACGGAGCGGGGAGGGCGGATTGGGAGTGGGAGCCTCGCTGCATGATCGTTTGGGAGGTTCTTCGTTGCAAATGACACTGGATCTGGCACGATATTGTCACTCGCACTGCACTTCAAAAACGAGAAATGCAATTGATCCTGGGAGGGTATTGCAAGTGTCCCTGCAGAGGGGAGTCCGTGACCTCGCACATGTCTGGAAGGAGCCGTCCTTTGGAAGGAGCGTAACTTGGTTTGGTTTACTTCCAGCCCCACAGCTTCTTGCCGGACAGAGTCGGAATCATCGTTTCTTGTCACCCATGTTTTCTCTTGATCTCACCCCCTTTTCTCTCACTGCCTCTCATTGTCGTTACAGGTAAGCGTGGCGGGCGTTGAAGCCCGAGGGCATCATGATAGTCCCGTTCCTCGCCAAGGATGCCTACGCCGACAAGTTCGCCTTCACTAAGCAATGGCACGACATGACCGACGACCAGCACATGTGGGTGGCCGGATCCTTCTTCCAGTTCAGCGCCGAGGACGGGTGGGATGGCCTCAAGGGATTCGACATCTCGCCGAAAGACGCGCGGAACGCCCTCAAGGACAAGGGTGTCCTCGGAAAGCTCAAGCCGCAGGACATTGACGCGCCCTGCGGGGCGCACGTGGTCCAGGCGAAGAAGCGCGCGATGGCCGAGGACGTTGACGCGGAGGGCATCAAGGGATACATCCAATCGCGGCTGTGGATGATGCCCACGCTCGAGGATCGGGACAAGAAGCTCGTCGTCCTGCGCCTGGCACGCGCGTGCGGCGCCCTTGATTCGGAGGAGGAGCGAGAGCGCATGCTGAAGCACTTCGACTCCCTCCCCAAGATCTACGCCAGCCTGGTGAAGATGGACCAGTTCGCGTTCACGTTCAGCATGCAGGCACAGCTCGCGGCGGACCTGGTGGGGGACCCGGACTTCGACGGGAACGACGTCCAGATCAACAACATGAAGATGGGGCTGGGATTGCGGAAGCCCTCGAAGGACTTCTGGGCGCCCGTGGGGCGGCTGACTGCGGCGATGGAGCCCGAGGACAAAGTCAACCTGCTGGCGTACATTGTGCCTAGGTTCGGTAGCGACGATCCGGCGGGAGAGGAGTCGTTGCGCGCATTCGTGACTGGGCTGGAGCCGACATTCGCCGTGATCCGGTCGAAGTGTCCGGGCATGAAGGAGGGCGATCTGCAGCTCCTGGGGAGTGAGCTCCTGGCCTCAGAGGTTCTGAAGCCTGGGCGGAGCACGCGAGAAGAGTTTGCAATGTGGCTGGGTGCGCTGAGCGAGATGGACCTGGAGTTTGTGCTGACGAAGCGCAAGAGCTATAAGAAGGATGTAAAGCGAGAGAAGGAGGAGTTTGTGGAGGCAAGAGAAGCGGAGGTGAAGCGCGTGGAGGAGCGCAGGGAGAAGATCCAGGAGCAAGTCATGACGGCGAGGGAGAACCGGTCGGTCTTCTTCAACCCGCGGACAGGGAAGGTGGAGCAGATGGAGAAGAAGGACGGATTTCTCGGAGGGTTCAAGTTGCCGGGCTTTTGAGATAGAGCACGTCCCCACCAAACTAACTCCTGGATTATGACCCCAACAAAACAGCAGAACATGGCAGCATCCACCTACCTCATCACAGGATAGCTGGGACATAAGTTGTAAATGGCAGATCAATATTAGCTTTAGGGAGTATCAGGACCTAACGGGTTGTAGAATTGGCAAGACAGGTACCCCCAATGGCCAAACACCTTGTACTCAGGTCCATCCCCTCACACGACGAAGCGTTACCTTGGCCACCCCAGAGGAGCAACATACAGTGGAAACTGGGACGAATCTGGTTTTTTATAACTCTAAAGTGCAATTGCCCCCCCATGCTCCTCCATACTTGATTCGGCCTCTCTCATCATAATGTGACTCTTGCCGGTCACTACTGGGTTCAGCCTTGTCCACCCCTTTTTAGACATTCCTGTTTCCCCTAGTAACTCATTGCACTTTTCATTCAACTCTGATATCAAATTTTATCTCTGCATCAAATTCCCAGTGAGGAGGAGGTGAAAAAGAAACAATATTCACACGTGATTCAAAGCTTTTTGTAGTAGCTTGATATGATAAAAATCAGGGCTTTTGCGTGAGAGAACTCACAACTTGCCAATTTCAAATCCTTTTCTAGTGCTCAGTGCTACGGTCAAACGTGAGGAAACGATTGTGAATGAGCCTGCAATAATGAATACAACAAAGGAGTGAAGGCAAAAGGGAGAGGAGGATAAACGAAGGCACAATGGCAAAAGGCACAAAGAGAAGACACAAAGGAGAAGACCTTAACACAATGACAAGTTGGTGAAGGCTTAAAGAATATGATGGCGTGCAGTGGAGTAATGATAGAAGTAGTATCTTTGGTCAAGATGTTTACATCCACGGAATAGATGCCCATATGCCCGTTGTATTGTCAAGCTCAAACATCTTGACAGATAGAAGTTTTAAATTACTCTATCCTCCTGGCTACAGTGTTTCATGACCTATGGATGTAGTCTATCTTGTCACGCAAAATTCTTTTCTGGATTCTCACCCCAGAAAAGAATTCTATAGTAGACTGCTAGTACAAAGCCAATGGTTTAGCTCATTTTGCATTAGCATTCACATGGCTTGCACATTACCACAAGTTCCACTATTAACAATGCACACAGAAAGAGGCAAGCTGTTTTGACAGATTATCCTCAGCGGTCACAGCAGCCGTGATGTCACAATCAGCCTTAGCTGTTGTTTTTCTGGAAGGAGAAAGGGAAGGGAACCTGTACCATCCAAATGTTTGATCCTACAGTACATTTTGAGTATCTTTTCCAAGAGTAAGAACGAGGAGTCCAAAAACAACTCAGATGGAAACACATAAATTGAAGCTGAGGGAAAGCAGATGTTTATTAAAATAAACAAAGCAAAATGGAAACTTTTCATTAAACACTTTTTGCCATCTTTCTGCGACATTTACTGTTACTCTCTGTAAAACACATTTTTCAGCAAGAGAAAATAAAATAACGGTTTCTATGGTACCAATCAATCGAGTGCATACACAACATATTAAATTCCTCAATTCTCTCACCCATCAACTGGGATACCTTGCTCTAGTAGCAGAGACTGGTGCCAGTTTGCTAGTGTTGTGAGTTTTTTTTAAATAGTACCTATTCGTCAGCACTCCGTCAAAGAGTTTGTGCTTTCACGAAGCTTGAAATATTTCAGTTCTGGTCCCAAACATTTGGATTTGAATGCAAAAACCTTTATATTTTTACGACCAGATCAAGAGATTTTCTGACTTTGTAACGGAATTATTGAAATGTAAAGGGGCATTTTCCTTTCCATTTTCAAAAGAAAGCAATTTGTTACAATTTTGAATTGTGATGTTTGTTTTTCAAAAAGTGACGAAAAAGCAAATAAATATATATTTCGGCAAATTTTTCCAAAACCTTGAACTTTTAGAAACACCATAGCTTTTGTGCCATTTCTTACGTTAAAGGACAACAGTTTTGAAACACCCCTCTCTTTAAAATTGTGATGAAACTTAAAATATTCACAAAAAAATACATGAAAACCCTCATATTTTAAATTATCATGTTAGCGTGGCATAGTTAAATACAGGTCTTGCATGAAAATCTTTTCTCTCTGGTGCTGGAACACAAAATTTGTCGCTGGATTACACAAAAATATTGTTTTGACAATACCTTTTGGGGTCAGTTGAAGTAGCACCCCTGCTGAGTGCACAGCTGCACGCACGAAAACCCCAAAGTAACAATGATCGATAAAAATCCTATTGATCAACAAGTTTTTCGTTCTTTGTTTTTCTTGGCCCTTAGTACTGACCTCATGACATTGGTCAGGCAGGCGCGATGCGTGTACGATATATATGAGGGAGAACAAAAATACCAAACAACACGGAAGGCGTGCGTCAGAATGTCGATGCAAACTTTCTTGAGGATGACGATTTTAAATTGAAGACGATGCAGGAAACAAGGACCCTCATTGAGACTCGAGACAACGCTTCCGCAACATGCGCGAATATCTTCAGGGTTTTGAATTTGAAAATTGAAACCTCCAGAAAGAGAGCAAGACGGGAGAGTGAAATGGATGAATGCAAGTCGAACGCGAAAAAGAGAGACAACAGACGATGTCTTCGGTGGAGGACGCACAACACGACGTGATGCAACGTCTTGCAATCCTTCAGTGACATCATTGATCGTGAGCTGGAACGTTTTTTGTTTTTATTTTGCACGCGCGTGCGAGGGGGTGCTATGTACTTTGATTGACCCAGAAAGGTAAGAACGAGAAACGAGATCCAGTAAATTGACCCAGGAACTTCGAGCCGACTGTCCGCACTCGCGTCATTGGTGCCCACTTCCCGGACGGACCAATGGGAGGTCTTTACGTAAGTAGAGACACACTCCCGCCAAGTCGCGTGGTTTGGCAGGCACGCGCACGCTCGCTCTGCAAACAAACGAGTGATGTCACGAGCTTCGCACCTGCGATCAAGCACGGACCATATGGACGAAAAGAATAAAAAAAATGTCTCTCCTTCTTGACAAAACATGGAACTATTTCCTCTTTGGTTCCTGAAAAGTAAAAATATGTAGTATTGTTTGGCTAATGAACCAGTCAGATTTCTTAGTTTGCTAGAAGAAACGTCGTTTCCCTCAGCTTCATTCCGATGGAATAGAATCTAATAGAATGTAACAGGTGCGGTGTGATACATTCGTTCCTACATGTTACTCTCTCTTACCTCCCAAAAAATGCAGGTAAGATTAGAAATTGAGTGTGACGAAGCTCAGAAACAAGAGCCAATGAACGTACATAATCTCAACAAGACAACAAAACTTCCCAATCATGGGGGAATCAGTACAACAGCGTGTTTGAAATTTTTACAAAAGCATTCCAACTGAAGCATTCTTGATTTCAACTTGCTTCCAGCAATAAAACCAATGATGAAACATGAAACTCGGAACAAATGCCGACAACAGCCACACTACGAATGGTACATACCTAAGTACACCACCGCCGCCCGACGACGACGAGATAGAGGAGCGGAGCGCTAGCGGCAGCGGCAACGGACAACGGACCCGGCTTTGTTTCGCTTTGCGTGCCTGGCCGAGCCGCGCGTACTTCGCACCTCGGCATCGACGGGGGGCGACGGTGTGAGGGTGAGGATTATCCAGCTTATCAGAACTTCATAGAGCCGGTCTCTCAATCTCAGGCACTCACTCCCACTCCACCATCGTCGGGCGGAAATTCTAACAAGGAAGAGAACTATTAGTGAGGAGCAGCATGGCAATCTGGAACGACAAGGTTGCCATCGTCAAGGGCCTCATTTCCCTCCCACTCGCGTGCCTGGTAGCTTCCCTGTTCTACCATTTGGGTATTAAATCTCAAAGAAAGGTTGACAACAGAACGCATATTTATACTTCTGATATCGCGACAACGGTTTTGGATGGATCAAAACCATTGCTGCGCAGCGAGAGCAGCCGGGGCCACCCTTCGCCGCTGATCTCATGCATCGAGGCTGAATTGCCACAATGTGCACAAGATGTGTACCTCACTCTGCACAAGGAGATTGGTGGCGAGCAGGAGCGCACATGCAGAGGATTGATGATAAGCGATGACATAATCGTTACCAGCAAGGCATGCTCCGAGTTCAAGTTCACATTTGAGCTTGCTGGATGGGGAATTGTCTCGGCAGTCCCTCACAGCAGCCTCAACTCTAAATTGGAGCTGATTGGCTCGCGCCTTGGTCTTTTGAAGTTTCGCACTCCAATGTTTACTCACTACGAGGAAATGCCAGTTCGACGGACACGAATGTTTCTCAGCTATGCAGGCGCCGACGCTGGCAAGGCCTTGTTCGTGACATGCGGCGACAAGAAGGAACCCATCGCTCACAATTTCCCCGTTGACGAAGAGATGGTTCCACTTCATGAGCTCTCAGGCGTGGTACCCGAGGACATCCTTTGGGAAGAGGTAGACATCAGCACAGCAGTTAAGTTCCGCCACAACTCTCATGATTGGTGGTCCAAACGAAGGACGCTGAAAGAGGTGGACAGCACCGTTGAGCGATGGCTGGAGCTCTATCGGGGACCTCCAGGGAGTGCCTCTCTACTGGATGCAGGTGATGATTTCGCCGGGGTGGCAGGAATCCTCTTTGAAGCTGTTGATCAGCGGGGCCATCGTCAAATGGGATGCTTCGCTCGCTACTTTGACAAGTATCGAAATGAGAAACCCTTTTCTGGTATGCACTTCTTCGATTGGTTGGAATACGGAAATGGACGACACCTGCTGGAATTGAACAAAAAGTACAATTTTTTCAAACCAGAGCCGATCGATCAGCAATGCGTTAAGGAACGCTTCAACAGCAAGACTATACATTACTTCAACGAGGAGGAGAGAAAACTTCATGAGATATACATCACTCCCTCTGATAATGGACAAAAATTGATTGCGCGGTACAAGATTAACAATGAACTTGTCCCTGAGACCGGTGACGAAGATGAAGCTTTCACCTACGTATGGTCGCTCGAAAAGACACTGTACCTCGTGGATAATAGATGGAACAAAGAAAAGTATGGACGGATCAAACATTCGGCAATTCTCCAGATGAAACCTGCTCTATCCGCGGGCGACGCTCACTTTGGAGAGAATGGGTCAATATGGGGGGTTGATTTTAAGAGTGGTCACTATTGGCCTGGAATTCAGGCCACTTCCATGATGTATCAGCACTTCAAAGACAATGGGTTCAACGTCACCGCAATAAATTGGATTGGCAGGAATAATTGGTCCTCCAAAAAGTGCGATGAAATTGACTGGGAGAGCATAGAGGTTGGTGGGTTTGTTCCTTCCGAGTTGGCGCGTTCGTGCTACGAGCTACTCAAAGGCCCAACATTTATGTTTTTGGAAGATGTGGAATAAATACGCTCATTCTTTCGATTAATAAGCGCAAAAGTAAAATTGAGAGCTAAACGTGAAAATATTATTGTGCGGCAAGTTTGCACAAGTCCCATCCCTTCGTTGGCTTTTATCCCGCAGCGGTCTCGGCGTCGGCGTCGATATCGTCCCGCCAACTTGAGCCCCCCATGGAGTAGCTTCCCTGCCAAATATTAACCCGACCCCACCGACCCGGACTCCTCATGGCTGATGCAGCGGATGGTGGCGATGATAATTCATATGATGGTTGTCATTTTTGTGAATGAATGCCATCACGGTAGGTACAATTGCGGCTGCCGTGCTGGGTCCTTTGGGTCCCCAGCACTGCCAGGGTATTTAAGCCGCCCCCATGGGCTATTGCCTCAGTCTCGACCATCAGGTCGTAGCGCACCATTGTTCTCCTCCCGGCTCCATCGGTACTGTACGTTTGACTTCAAACAAACCCCACCTCCCCGAAAACAGGTCCTTTTTCGGTGTTCGAAGAGCCTGCGTGGTCAGAACGATAGAGACACGACCCATGGTGGTTTCGGAATAGTGATCAGGCTGATGTTGACGGAGATATGGATCATAATGTCTTTGGACCAATCACAGTCATTTCTAGCAAAATTTCAAATTTTCATCTGAGAAGAGACCCTCGCTCTTTTCGGGGCCCTTAAATCTCGGCGTCCGAATGACCCATTCTTCCATTTCTCGTTTCCGTGGAGTGGTTCACTTGATGAAGGACTCCACACAAACAAGAATGGAAAGATTTGCTTGGTGGAAGCCTGAGATATAAGCTCCCCGTCCAAGGGGGTATCGTTTGAAATCAAACGTACAGTACCTCCCTTCATGTCAATCACATTTTTCAGCGGTGGCGTTTTTGAGCAGGTCCCACGCCCTGGGTCATTCACACTTTTCAGCGGTGGGGGTTTTGGGCCGTACGCCCCTCTCCTTTCGGACGTGGTGTTCTTTTCAGCGGTGGTGTTTTCGGGTCGCGCGACCCTCAATTTTCAGCAGTGGTGCATTTATCTCACGCGGCAAGCATGTTGGCTCCCACATCATGTCATCCTCCCCTCCCGACTGAAAAGGAAAAGGACGATTGCAATGATTGAGCATCAGTGCCATGGCACCTCCTCTCCATCTTCCTCCATCATCATGATACATTGGCGATGAGAAGGTGAACAATCTCTCTGGACTTGATTTGATTCTGCATGGATCACCTACATACCGGACTATGTCAAACTCATTTTTGGTATTTTTTCGGACGCTTTGCATAACAAAACTACTAACAAGAAGTGGCCTTTTTGTCATCTCAAACGGCCAAGTTTTTCCTCACCATAACTCAGCCAGATTTTACACTCTAAAATTTCCGCGACAAGATGTACCCCAGCTCATGATATCATGAACTGGGGGTATCGTACTTACATCAAATAGTGGGAGCCAAAGCTATTCATTCGGTATTGTAGCGTCATTCTATTCATTATTTCAAAAAGCTGTTGTATGATGCTTTCTATTTCTACCTGCCACCACACAAACAATGCAACGATGCGTGACGTGACAGATGCTTGATGCAAAGGAGACAGGCAACGCACCATGGGTTGTGAGCATGATACCTAGCCATACTCCGGCCCCAAACTTGGGACAGAAATAGGGATAAAATTGACAACTTGCAAACGCTGAAAGCGCCGCCTTCTGCCGGCCGCGGCGACCAAGCATGCACATCAGCACTCACCCAAAGGTGTCCGGCGACTGTGCGCTTGCCGGTGCCGACCATTATGGGCGTTAATCTGCCGCCGGGAGGTTCGGAAGTGTCACCTTCAGGATGGAGGTGATCATCAAATTATTGGCATTTAGCTCCAGTCCCATTTTTTGGGACAGAATATTTTTGATACATGAATCCCAAACTGATAGCAATAGGGGGGTGGATTTCGTCGTCGTGGAATCATGGAATTGTGGAATTGGCCGGAGTTGGCTCAAATATTTCACAAGGCTCACAAATGAGCGATACAAGATACGTAACGCAAATCGACAACGCTGGATTTGATATTAATGCATCGCTCATATAATTACATCGCCGTACGGAACACTCTAGAACGTCGGAATTAAACATGAGGTGTTAGGGCAGACGTCGGAATTCAACATGAGGTGTTAGGACAGGCGTCACACGTCACCATCCGATTCGGCATATCTACTCGGAAGCCGGTTCGTCGGTCGCTACGTCGAAGCGGTTAGGTTTTAGTTGGACCAGGGGATCGGACATGCCCTGAGTTGAACGGAGGTTGGATGAAAGAATTGGCACGGGAGTGCGGTCGGACTCACCGGAGCAAAAAAGTTGCCTGACGTTTATTTTTATTTTGTAAGAGTTTTTTTTTGCTATTTTAGACTTTTCATTGTACAAGAAACTGTTGGATTTTAGTTTTTAAATCCGAGGGTTTGTTTTGGGCAATCAAAAATATTGGACCCGTAGGGCTAGCACACGCAGCGGCTAGTCTAAATTACAGCAGCACCCAAAACACTCATTCTTTCCGAGCGGTAGTCAAAAGGTACTCAAAGGTACGTTTTCAATACTATANTCATCACCCTGGATGGAATCGACGTTCGAGAGGAATTTCAAGTGTTGCACTGGCAACAGCTTGTAAGCGCACGCAACAATATCTTTCCAGAAGCAATGCCTTACGGGCACAAAGCTAAGTTTTTCATTGCAGAAGACTTGATGGCTGATATCGAATCAATGCGACAGGAGCAAAGCGATCTTGCCGAGACTCCTTTGGCTAATACCAGTGAAGCAACTCATTCATCGCGCAGACGAAGGCATCGAAAACTTCCTAGTCTTGGAGATGCTAGGTTCCTGGCTGGCATAGAGAATGATGTGGAAATGGGTAGGGAAAGTGGTTATCAAATATGCGGTAGAAGCAAGAGCGATGTGGACGGCATTGCACCCAAGCCAACAACTCCACAAAAAACATCACTCTCCGTAGATGGCAAAGGGGAACAACAATGATCATCCTGCCAGTGGCGAGACGAACCGGGACTGAGCAAAAGTACATGGCTGCCACCCAGAATAAATTTTCTACGTTGTTAATGATTGCTACGTGCAGCGTTGCAAATGGATACGTTTGTTGTGTGGTAGGGAAGAAATAGAACAAAAACAGAATAGAGACAACAGTCTGAGGAATGGAGCTAACTATCGCGTATGTAACAATAGGAACATTCTAGCTGTGAGCCACTCAATCTATCCAGTGAGCACTACCTCCCCACCTTAGCCATGGGAATACCAGTCATGTAAGGTACCTATGAATGAAAGAAATAAGCCTCTGGACGTTAGGCGACCTCTGGACGTTAGACGCTAATCTGCCAAAATCACTTATTGCGGAGCACAACTGCCAAGGATGTGGAGATGTCATGCTGGATGATGGAGTTATCATTCATTGCGCTCGCCTTCCTCTTTGGTGATGTTGCAGATAGTCCTTTTCAGATGATATAAGAGGCGAGCCAAAGCTAGAACAGGTAACAGCCAGAGGATCCCATGGTGACGAACGGTGATGCTAAAGAGTAACCTTATGGGACTTAAAGCGGCTACTCGTGACTGTACCGTCACCCCCCCCCCCCCACACACACACTTGAGAGAGGGCCAAAGGTCCTCCAAAAGTGGAAAATCAAACCGACAGAACAGAAACAAGGAGTCCAAAAAGAACATGAAGGCAAAACTAGGCTCCAGTCACAGAAAAGGAAACCAAACTCCAAAAGAAATCAATCTCCAAAGCGGAAAGGAACCTGATAGCTGACTTCAAACATTAACCAATCCGTCCACGAAACAAACTGATCCTACTCCATTATATACCCGAAGGCATACACTTCCAGTCATGTGCAACCCCCCCAGAATCCATTGTGGCAAGGGTTGTTGCATAGCCGGGTATCCGACCCAGCATCCCTTCGACGCTGGAAGAGGTTCGGCATCCCACTGATGCCAGGACTTGATCCCTGTCCCATGGGAAAATGGCCACAGTGCCGGAGGAAGCACCCAATACGCTTTCTCAGTTGCTTCGCAGCGCAGGCCCTGGCCCTGGGAGGGCGGCAATGGCGCTGCCCGAAGTGAATGCCTGCCCCAGCCTGGGGTGGGCGGCCACGGCGCCATCAGAAGCAAGTGCGTGTCCTAGCCCGGGGAGGGCAGCCACAACGCATGTGGGAGCAACCAGCCCACACCCAGCTTCGCTAAAGTGGGCAAGAGGGGAAAAGTGGTGAGGGTGGGAACCTGGCGCTGACTGCCCACGCGCTGCACATCCCAACCAGCGTCTCCTTTGAGGCTGAAGGGGCAGACGCAGGCGCTCTCCCGAGAGAGGGTGGCCAGGGCGAGCGATAAGGCGGACTCGAGAGCTGCAGGGGCCCTCACGTGGCCCTGAGAAGGGAGGCGTTGCCAACTACGCAGGCACCGCCAAAGGAGACACCGCCGAAGCAGCAGTCCAGGGTGAGGTCACAGCCGTATGAGTCCGCGCAACCATTGTGGCCTTAATCGGAGGACGAGTAGGCGGTGTCACAGTCACAGCCTCGCTCTGCGTATATGCGTCAGGTGAAGCCGGAAGCAGGGCGACCGTCAGCTCCACAGCATTAGGGGAGCAGGTGGCGCACAGAGTGCGGACCTCGCATCGGCACCGGCCGTGCGGAGTCTGGCGACATAAGCAACCAGTCTAGCAGGAAGCGGGGAGTCAGTGGCAGCCGGGCCAGCAGCTTTTGTGGAGCCAACAAGGGCCGAAAGCCGTTCGACGCAGGCGATGAGAGGATCAAGTAGCCAGGTGTGTTCGGCTGATGGCCCAAGGGAGAGGGCGGAGAGGACTATCTCCCCGTTTCCCCCTTTGACGACCATGTAGACGAGAGCAAGCTCGCGAGTCCCGGAAGCTGAGTAGACCCAATGTGGGGGGGTATCCCATGCGAAAACAGAGGGGATCCGGCCCGTAGAGGGCGGGGCAGAGTCCCCTGGGGCGATGGAGGCCTCAAGAGGCAAGGCGAGCTCGCGGGGCGAGGATGCGTGGCCCCCGACGAGGCAGAGGCGGGGCAAGCTCGTGGCCCCCCTCTTGGAATGTCCCCCCTCATCCCCCCCCAGACGTTGGGCCGTAGTCGTGATTGCTGTCACAACCGCTGTGGCCTCAGGGGAGGGAGAAGGTTCGAGACCCCATCTGCACCTGAAGGCGCAACCACCGAGGTCATGGAGGAGGCCGCGGTCGCACTCGCTTGTGCAACCACTGTGGCCTTGGGGAAGGAAGGAGTGTTCGAGACCCCAGCTGCATCTGCAGGTGCAACCGCCGAGGCCGCGGGGGAGGCCGCGGTTGCATTCGCCTGTGCAAGTGCTGTGGCCTTGGTGGAGGGGGGATGGGCGGAGGCCACAGTGGCACTCGTAAGCGCAACCACCAGGGCCTCGGATGGATGGGCAGGAGAGGGAACCCCCGTAGGGCTGCTCCCGATAATGGCTCGGGCCCCCGCGGAAGAGCGTGGGTGGGGACATCTCGGCCCGACATGATGGGGAATGGCCAGGGAGACGATGGGGATGATGGGGGTGGCAGCGTCGGGTGCCGACGAGGCCACAACCTGAGACGGAGGCCGGCACACGCTTGGCGGGCACTGGAGGGCGGCCTTGGATGTCGTCCCGAGGAATGACATTGTCCAGTACGCTTCCGCTGTGACAAGGGAAGGTGGGACTTTTAGGGTGGGGGCCGGTCGGCGATGGTCATTGTGACGGCGGCGTGGGGAAGGCGGGGCGGCCGTTGTTGGGACGGGACCGGGGGCGGGATGGGCATCAAGGACCAAAGGGCGGAGGGGCCGTGAGGTTACAACCTCAATGCACCGAGGGAGGGGGAAGAATGTCGGCCATCAGCGGGCGTAGGGGCCGGAAACGACAACGCGCTAGGGGTGGGAAGAGCGGCGAAAGCAACGCGGCACCGGACGCCAAGGGGTAGATGGGCTGTGGGACGCCGGTGATGGGTGAATCCGACGCGGAGAAGGGCAGAGGGTGAACCACTGACACTGGAGGATCAAGGGCGGCTTGCCAACCATCATTGCACTTACTTTTTAAGCGCCGGAGGGGCATAGTATGAGCTCGTAACCTAACAGCGGGAGGATCCCATAGTGATGAATGGTGATGCTAAAGAGTGACCTTACGGGACTTAAAGGGGCTAATCGTGACTATACCACCACCCACAGGAAATTTGGCTGTTGCAAATGATTTGTTCAACATAGATGAACATATTGGGACAGTTAGTTCATTCCACTTTAGCAATGCGTCGGTGCCGGCCATCAAACAACAACCAATCACAGCCGTCCATGGCCTGCCATGGCAGGCACGACCAACTACGTTGTCGTCCGCCCTATCCTCCTTCCATCACTGCTCCATAACTTCCTACCAATGAAGTGGCATCCGTTCTCCATCAGCTCGATGATCAACCTCCGTCTCTGCCCCAAAATATCTTTCTCTTTCCCTGCTTCCACTTGCTCCACAGCCACAGGCTTCTCAGGGAAGATAGGGGCCAACAGGAGGATTCGGGATGGCGAAATTAGGGTTCATTGTCTCTGACAAAAATGCACACGAGCTCTTTCTTGCCTCTGCCTCCACTCACTCCGCAGCCAGCTTTTACCAGCAGCCGTCTCTGCTAAACGCTGATGGATGGGGAGGCTGACTGATGGGAGAGATGGAGGAGATAAAGTCGGATGGCTAAGATACTTTTTTGTGCGCTTAAAATATTATTTATTAACACCTTCTTTGCCGCTGTTTTGACAGATGAACCCTCGGACAATACAAGCATATGATTGAAGGACGGTTATCAGGCACGCCTCAAGTGGATGTGTTTCTTTTTAAGGGGATTTATTTCAGATTAATCGTACCATGTGGAATCTAATAAAATTTCCTTGCGACACAAAAATATTAGCGCGTAAAAATGAGTTATTTGCAATCGATTAGTTTCTATTTTGATGTCAAACTAACTTTTATTGACTTTAAATTTGAATATTTAATGTCGAATTTAGAATATTTATGGTTGGGACGGGATGACTGATTGTAAATTAAGCAGATTTGAAAAATGCACTATAGTGATTGTAAGCACGAAGTACCTGTTGATGGGTTTCAGAACCTGCTATCAAACATTAGAATTTAACAGTTAGATTAGGGATTGAGTTTGAAGGCACTTGCTCCAAGAAAATTTACAGTAAATAGACTGATGTCAGTCAAAAGTAGCTTTCAGAGACTAGAAAGAAGAAGTATCTTCTATATAAGTTGAGACAAAATCAGTACAATCAAAGCGGATGGATCTATGGCTGACCAAGTCAGTATCAGTAGAAGCACCAAAAGGTTAGGGCATAGAAGCGGCAACAATTGTAGAAGACAGACCACCACCACTACCATTGCCATTTGCTCTCTGTCAATATACTATTTCCCTTGATATGATACCAGATGTCTCTTGTGGCCGCTCGTTTTCACGTGAAGAAATTCATCAAGGTTGTAGTTTTTGTCCAAATGTATGCACTGCAATCAATACCAGCTCCTAGTTTGACCCAATAAAAGAAAATACAGAAGGAGATTTGGAAGCTTGTGGCAGTCTTGGGTAGCAAAAATAATAGGTTGCAACATAATTTGGAAGCCCTGAAGCATTTCTGATAGTAGAATGAGGGCGACAATGGCTGCGACCGATGGAACTCAGAATTTGAAGAATAGTTGGAGTCGTAGACATAATACGTTTACTTTCAGGGGAGTTGTCTGAGATGAGAGCGAGGGAGAGATGATATGATACCACTTAATAAAAAGTCAAAACTTGTCGCTGTTAGTGACGTGATGCTAGCTTAATGCAGAGTGCACCTACCCAGTCTTGGCCCAATCACCCTGCCTCTTGTTGCTGATGAACTAACGAGCAATGATGGGTGTTCCTTTTTGTTGTGACCACCTGCCTTGACTAATGAGGAGGAGCTCTGGTCGTTCCTCAGCAGCGCAAGAGGAGGCCTAGTGAACCGAATGGTGTCCAGATCTGGCTTCTTCCCGATATGGTTGGCAACAATCGCTTATTATGTCATCGTCAATACTATATATTCCAAATGAACTGTTTTATTTTCCCGGCTACAATTGATTTTTTACATGAAACGTGAAAAAAACCTTCCAATTCGAGGGAGATTTTTTATATCAGATTTTAGGAATTAGTACGACGAACGAAAGGATGACGTAGAAGGGAGAGTTTTGGACTCAATGTACAGGTACAGTTGCAATTCATTCGCAGAAAGTTCCAGGTAATTTGCATAGTGGATAATACCAATTCCGACAGACGTATTTACAGGGTTATTTAAGGTTATGTAAAAAATCCCCTTGTATCGGTAAAATAAAACGATTGATTTGGAATATGTAGTATCGCTTAATCCCCCAAACAACAGCGTACAGCGATGGGGTTTCACTGTAGTCGCTAAATGATACCACCTTCTTTGCTAATTCATCATCGCTGATAAAAAAGTGTCCGAGTTTGTCGGAAATACGGCAAATTACAAAAAAAGAAATGGTCATGTCATATTTGGATATAATCAAATTGGTGAAGTTTACGTATAAAATACGGTAAATTTTTGTACAAAAACCATTATTTGTGAATAACTCCGCACCATTCTGGATCCAATTAAAAATTAGAACCCATCGCATCACGTTAAAGCTTTTGAATCAGGCGTGCACGTAATGTCAGGTGTGAGGGGTTCTAATTGAATAAAAAATGAGTGTCGATATTTTGGTGGGTACCCCCCAAAAATGCTTGTTGGGTACATCATTTTGGTCCGTATGTGCAGAGTAAAAAGTACCCACCAAAAAAACTCGCCAAATCCGTTACTCTACATTTACCCACCAAAATTTTGCAGAGGGTTAATAGTGCAGAGTAAGACATAAAGAGTCGTAAAAGCCCACAGAGATAGCAAAAAAGTGCGGGAATGGACATAAAAGCTCATTCTAGTTAGATAAATTACAAATCTGTGAAAAATAGCATATTTTTGCATAGCAAAACCACGTGCCCACTCGACTTATTCCCCCTTCTGCATTCCAACTACGATACCGACGACCAACCACCAGCACTCTAAACCTAAACACTAAACACACACACCCTGTAGATCTGTCGCCGGACCGCACCCACCTACCCCGCCTTCGATGCCTTCGCCTCCGCCGTCGGTGGCGACACGGGGCAGGGCTGGAGGCGTGGCGGTCAACCAGACCCGAGCCTACTACCGCGACTCGTCGGGACGGGCACAGGTCCGCCTCGCGGACGAAGGCGACGCGGGAGCGGAGGAGGAGGGCGGTTGGACGCCCCGCTGAAGTGCGCATGCGTCCGCCCTACCCCCGGCGAGGAGGGGGTAGCCAATGCAGACGACAACAGCAAGGAGAAGGACTACGCCGTGGATGACGATGATGACGACGAGGGGGGCGATGAGCCGGGACGGGACGAGCTCGCGATGATGGGCCTCGCGGAGGGCAAGTCGGACTGGAGTACCGAGACGACGCTCTCGATTTCTGGCGAGGGGGGGTGCGGCAAGGGACCGAGCGAGGGCGCCAGGAGGATGTGGGCGTTGGAGGTCGAGCGACGTCCTTCGGCCCCTGTGCGATATGAAGGAGAAGGAGAAGTCCCCCGTCGCAGCGATCGTGCTCGACGCCGAGGTCGCCGTGGCGGGGAACGAGCCGGTGCGGAGCTTGGAGACGACCGCCTGTGAGGCTGACGAGGACAGAGCGGGCGCCAAATGGGGCGACAAACGGTCGGAGGAGGGGATGTTGGAATTGAATGTGGTGCTGAGGCCAAGAAGCCGTCGCGTCGGAGGGAGCGCCGGTGTCTCCGTGGGCCTCCTGGGCCTGAACCTCCCTCTTCCCTTTACTCCCCCCACCCCCCTCCTCCTCCGCGGAGGAACATAACGGCTTCCTTGTCCTCTGCTCTCTCCCCGTCTGCGCGTAGGCAGCAAACTCCTCACAAGGCTTTCGTGATCGTGATCCTGATCGACTCAGGGGAGGACGTGCAGAGTCAGGCATTCTTGGGTCCGTTGGCGGCGAGCGCGATCATGGGCGGGGGCGCGATCAGGAAGGGTGGAGTGGGAGGGGGGGCTGGAGGAAAGCGCGTCCTCGTCCTCGTCCTCGTCGGCGCCGGCGTGCGGTGGACGTCCTCCTGCGTCGGCGCTGAGAACAGCGACGCGTTCCGGGTGGTCATGTCATTGTGCGGGGAGCTGGACGCGCCCCCGTGTCGGGTCGGGGTCCCCCTCGTCGGTACATGGGGCCCTCCTCCTCTGCGAAACCTTTTGCGTTGGATCCTTCGCACTCGGGACGACCAGCTACGTGGTCTGTATTCGCGAGAAAGATCGCCGTGGCGACGGCCCGGGGTACGGCGCAGGATACAAAGCTGTGGGCTGCTAGCTGCCTTGCGGATATGGTACGCTGGGTGTGGAGTACTGCACCAT
Organism: Thalassiosira exigua; assembly: GCA_036939895.1. Classification (NCBI taxonomy): domain Eukaryota; phylum Bacillariophyta; class Thalassiosirophyceae; order Thalassiosirales; family Thalassiosiraceae; genus Thalassiosira; species Thalassiosira exigua. The sequence goes on from JALLPA010000108.1 coordinate 19,660, forward strand.
GTCCCGGGACAAATTCCTAAACCATAAAGACCCTAATGATCCCATCGACTGTATCAATTAGGTTATCATTGGCTCCGCCAATTGCGGCGTCAGTTGACGCTTGGAAGGGCAAAAGTCACCAGAGAGGGGATAGGTGGCATGGTTTCAGACATGTCATTGATTTTGCCGCATGATTTTGCCGCGTGAAGGAAATGGATAGACAACCTGTGAGTATTACCTAACAGCGTAAGTACATATTTCCAGGACGAGGTCCTGGAGAATTGTGTGTTCTGTTCACTTTTGACGTGGATCATTTCTGATACCAATTCCTACGTATATTTGGAGATAATTTTAGCTATTTTTAGTTACTCTGCAGTGTAGACTAACATTAACCCTAACTGTCGTTTTGGTGGGTACTTTTTGGTGTTTGGTGGGTGGACCGTGATTTTGGTGGGTAATATGCAGACTAACTTTGACTACCCACCAAATATGTTTTGGTGGGTACCCACCAAAATACATACACCCGTTATCAATACATGTTGCTTCGAACACACAGCCTGTCATATTTGCCCCAAAACATCTGTTTGGTTGTCTGCTAGAAATATTTTCCACGCCAAAGTCCTTTCAATTATAAAGGTATTTCAGGAAGATGACTGCATCTAGCAGCATTAGGGGGGGTCGGTAATTGCTATTCTACCAACAAAAATAAATAAAAATGTTGTGAGTGAACTACAAGTCTTCTGTCTCAAAACTATAATCATGCTAGTGCTCTTGTTGCTACAGAAGGCAGTTTTTTGTTGTCCTTGCCGATACCACACCTGTTCACCCAAACCCATCACGTGCCCCAACGCTCACAGGTATTTATCGCTCCGGGCCCCGCTTGCACCCCCAAACTCAAACGTTACATCAATCCAGTCCTCCTCTGTACCAGATCTAGACCACATTCACAACCGAGATCATCCAGCAACCCACTTGATGCCCCTGTTGATTTTGCTGCTCCGGAACAAGACCGTGTCCCGACTTGAGTTACAGCTGATCTGTTCACTCCGGACAGAGACCACCTCCCCATAATTTCGTCGGGGGACCCGTCGACATTTGGTATTGTTGGACGGGCCCCCCGAGGCGTATGTAGGATACATACTATTCCTACGTTGGACCGAGCG